>ML779541.1:32433-57732 GCA_009831015.1 Picea engelmannii
ATGGAGGAAACTACCGGCTGAAGATTCCACTTGGGAAGATGAGTCTTTTATACAGAAGCATCCAGAGTTACTCAAGCGTTGCGAACAACACTTGTCTCAAGGGGAGGGGCATGTTAAGCCCTAATATTGGCTCATTACCCCTTCATTGAGGCATATTACATTAGTAATGTTATTTCATTTATGTCGGCTTTATTCCATTAGTTGTAATTATACCTCCTAGTCTCCTATATATACCAAGGAGACATTTTCATTTGGAATCATCTTGTACTTGAACATTTAAATGGGGTAAAAGGAGGTTGCCCCCTCGAAGAGGCTTATTGTCTGAAATTATCTCTTTTTCAAGGCGTTGAGTACTTTTTCTGAGGTTTTCTATGCTATATTGATATTTGGTTCTTAACAAGATATCTCTGAGAAGAGATGTGGCTGCTACGTGCATCCGTCTGAGCAGAATGATTACAATGAGGCTCCAGAGGCCCTTTTAATATTACCCATGAATGTCAAAACCCTAGACATCCAAAAACCTAACGCTAGGAGGTGAAACACCAAAAATCATGTGGGCCCTTATGGGTAAGTTGGTACCTCAACTTCTCAGGGTCATAACTTTTGGACACGACCTCAGTTTTAGGTGCGTGATAGCCTATTGGAAAGGTCTTTTAGAGAAATACACATTGCACTGCCAAACTCTGACTCCATTTACAGTTTGATTGTGGCAAGCCAAAAAACGCAGTTTAGGGCTCCAAAACAGCCCTGGAAGTACATCAAGATGGGCTGACATGAAAACATGTAAAATAAGCCAATTGGATTAGGTGAAAGATCACCAATATCCACTTGGAAGATGTGTAGGGCTTCAGACAACCCCAGAAGTGTAGAACCCACAATTACAAAGAAGTACAGAAGAACGTGCTGAACTAAAAAACTGACAAGAGGAGCCAGTTGGAATAGGTGGATGGCCACCAATATCCACCTGGATCAATCCTCCCCCCTTAGGAAGCAATGGTCTCCATTGCATTGAGTTCCCCCATCAAGTGAGGAAACTTCTGTTGGATTTGGCCCTTGGTGAGCCACTTGCCTTGGTGTAGGAGTTGCCCTGCCTTGACAACCCGATAAAGTTGGATTCTCTATTGGCGAGTGCCCTTGAACTGTGTGTCTACTATCTGATTAGTGGATGCATGTTCCATGCAATTAGGGTTGAGCTCTGTTGGTTTCAATTGTTTTGCGATCTCTGAGGTGTCCAATAATGGTGGAAAATATGGTTGAAGGAGGTCCACATTGAACATTGGGTGCAAGCCAATGAATGGTGGAGTGTTGAGCTCAAAAGCATTGTTAACCACAACCTTGGTGATGGTGTAAGGCCCATAGCAAAGTGGGCGGAGCTTCCGATGGGGCCCTGTAAAATGCTCCTTCAACAAGTGTAACCAGACCTTGTCTCCAACCTGAAACTGGTGCGGGACCCAATGTTGATCATGGCGCTGCTTGTACTTAGCATTGGCTTTCTGCAAAATATCCTGGACCTGTTGGCGAATGTGTTGAATCCGCTCAATGAATCTGGTGGCTTTGTCGATCTCAGACTGAACATTGGAAGAGTATGTATGTGTGGTTGCCAGAGGTAGTGCAACATCAATGGGACCCAAGGGTTGGAATCCCAGTCCCACCTGAAATGGGTTATGGTCAATGGAGCTATGGAGAGCCATGTTGTAACTGTGTTAAACATAGGGAAGACTCTCATCCCATGTACGCAGATGCTTAGAGTTGTACATGCGCAGGATGTGCACAATCATATGATTGACGACCTTTGTTTGGTTGTCTGTTTGGGGGTGGAAAGCGATGGATTTAGTGAGCTTGATGTCCAACAGTGACCAGAGACTCGACCAAAATGTGTTGAGGAACCTGTTGTCGTGGTCAGAGATGATGGTCTATGGTATCCTAAAATGGACCCATACTCGTTCGAAGAAGAGCTTGGTAGTATCTGTCGTTGTGATGTTCTTCTTGTAGGCTGTGAGGATGGTTATCTTGAAAACCGATCAACGACCACAAATACACAATCATTGCCTTGCTTGGTGGACGAAAGGCCAGACATGTAATCCATCGAGATGGATTCCCAAGGCTTCTCAGGGGTAGGAAGAGGGGTGTATAAGCCTTGCTTCTTGATGGTTGGCTCGACAATGACACAGGCAGTGCCAGATCTGATATACTTGCTAACGTCCTGTCGAAGTTTTGGCTAGTAAAAATGTTTCTGGAGAATGGCCACAGTTTTCTCCACGCCAAAATGTCCTGCCACCCGATTGTAATGGGCTTCCCAAATAAGCTTTGCACGCTCGCTTGCGGGAACACAGAGATGGCATAGATAGCATAACAACCCGTCCTAAATGTGAAAATCGATGACAGTCATGCCTGTACCCAAGAGTTTATAGGTGGTGGCGAAGTCTGGATCTTGTTGATAAAGTTGGGGCCACTCATATGCCTCGTGTCCACAGGAATGAAGCATAGTGGTGAGTGCAACGACAGGAGGTCGATTGAGGCAGTCAACGACACGATTTGTGCTTCCTGTTTTATACTTGATGTTGAGATGGAACTATTATAGGTAGGTGGACCACTTATGATGGTGGTCGTTCTCCAACTTCCCCTGTGTCTGTATGAACTGTAGAGGCTTGTGATGAGTGTGGATGATCGTCTCCTTTCCCAGAATGTATTTTTTCCATTGACGACAGGCTTGTACAATGGAATACATTTCCTTGTCATAGGTGGAGTATTTTCGGACAGTATCTGAGAGTGTCTCACTATGGTATGCCATCAGATGACCATGCTGAGTGAGAACTGCGCCTACAACATAGTCAGATGCATCAGTCTCAATCTCGAACGGTTGTTGCAGATCAGGCAAGGAGAGTACTGGAGCTGAGCACAACCGATGCTTCAGATCATCAAATGTTTTTTCTTGTTCCTCCCCCCACACAAACTTTTCCCTGTCATCGCCCTTGGTCACGTGGTTGAGGGCCCATGCAATATGGGAGAATGCCATCATGAACTGTCGATAGAAATTGGCTAGTCCCAAGAAGCTCCAAAGTTCGGTTAGTGTGGTCGGGGTTGGCCAGTCATAGATGACTTGGATCTTAGCGAGATCGACATGTACCCCATGCTCATCAACAATGTAGCCCAAGTATTGGACCCTGTTCATGCCAAAGGAACATTTTTCCAAGTTGGCATATAGCTTGTGCTACCGCAGAGTGCTCAAAACCTGTTGAATATGTCGCATGTGCTCCTCCCAAGTTCTGTTGAAGATGAGGATGTCATCGAAATATACCACCACAAAAGAGTTGGTGAAGGGTCTCCATACATCATCCATCAACCTCATGAAAGTAGTTGGTGCATTTGTTAGGCCAAAGGGCATGATGAACCATTCGAAGAGACCTTCTTTAGATTTGAAAGTTGTCTTCCAAACATCAGTTGGTTTGATGGGAACCTGGTGATAGCCAGACTTTAGGTCAATCTTGTTGAAGAACTTTGCCCCCTTGAGTTGGTCAAGAAGGTCATCAATCCTAGGAATTAGGTATCGGTTTTTGACTGTTATTTTGTTTAATTCTCTGTAATCAATGCAGAGTTGCCAGATCCCGTCCTTCTTCTGCACCAATACAACCGGGCTTCCCCAAGGGGAGGAGTTGGGTCTGATGTGCCCCTTTTGAAGAAACTCTTGGATCTGACGCTTAATTTTGTCATTTTCCATCAGCGAGCGATGATAGACTGGTCCATTAGGCAGAGGTGCATCATGGGTTAGATCAATTGGATGCTTGACTTGCAGTGCATTGATACCTCGATGGGTGAGGAGAAGATGTCTCTGTACTCTTCCATGATCCCATCCACTTGCTTATGCTGCAAAGAGAGGCTCTGTGTAGAGGCCACAGATGTGGCAACCACCTTCTACTCACTGTAAGCATGGATCACAAAGAAGACGAACTTCTCGGTTTGTGAAATGACTTTGTTGCATTGCTTAGCAGAGATTAAAGAAATAGCGGTAGGCGGCACTACCTCTGGTATCCTGTACAATTGTCTAGCCAAAGTAATAATAACACTACGGGGTCTAGACTCATACACAACATGACGCTTCCACAAATATGGTTGTCCTAAAAGAACATCACAAACTTCAAGGGGAGAAATATCACACAATACCTCATCTTTGAAGGGTTTGAAGTCGTAGGGTAGATGACACTGTTAGCTGACACAAAGATCTCTTCATTGGCGAAGCTAGCCGATGGTGTAGGACGGCGGGTGCGGTGTCGTCGGTAGGTCCAACCGCTTGACGACCGCTGCTAAGATTAGGTTCTTCTGACTGCCACTATCGACAATGAAATGAAGTGGAGCCCCCTCTACCCACATCTATGAGTGAAAGAGGCGTTCTCCTTCCTCTGGTTCTTTTGGTTCGCTTGGATGGACTTTGGTGGTAGCGACAGTGGCACTGGGTTCAACATCGATAATCTGCTTCCCTCTTTCTGGATTTGATTCGGAATCAGAATCGGCCTCTGACTCGGTAGCCTTCATCTCGACCACAAGTGACTGCTTGGAGTGACATTCTTCAGTGTTGTGCCAAGGGATTTTATGGTATTCACACCATTTTCCCGTGTCCTTCGTCTTCTCATTCCCCTTCTTGTGTTGTGGCTTGGACTGGTTGTCCTAAGAGTGGCCATTTTTTCTCTTTCCCTTGCTGTGTGGGTTAGGGCCGCCTTTGCCCTGCTTCGGCTCTGAGGAGTTTGCAAATCCAAACTCTCGCCTCTTCTGCTTAAATTTATGCTCGATCTTGACAACATATCTATAAGTCGTACCCAATGAGGCGATGTCCAGAAACTCCATTTCTGTTTGAATGTATCTATGCAAACAGTCGCGGTATTTGAGAACCAGAGGTCACTCAGAGTCTTTGATACCCAGCTTGGTGCATAGGGGATGAAAACTATTGGTGAAATCCGGTACTATCTGGTCCCTTTCTTGACGCAGAGTGGTCCATCTGGTGTATTGGTCCTCGTAGCTTCCAATAAGGTAGTACTATTCTTTAATGGCAACCCGAAAGGAATCCCATGTAGGGGAAACCACAAATATTGCAGATTCCTCTATGGCCCTTTGCTCATAGTAAGTTTCCCACCAGTCCTTAACATGGGGGACAACCTTGAGGAGTGCAAAAGTAATATTTTCCCTATCGGAAAAATTATGGACCAGAAAATACCCTTCGAGCAGATTCAACCATTTATTTACAACATTTGCATCTATCAGTCCTTCAAATAATGAAATATCAAAATTTACCTATACCTTGAAGGGGGTTACATGGCCGCTTGATGAAGATGCTTCTCCTATGGGAAGTCACCGAAGGATTTGCGCAAAGTTGTCCATCATTTTGTTCCTTTGTCGCGGAAGGGCTTCCTCGAGCAACATTTTAAAAGGATCTCATGCTCCATCATCTTTCTTTTCGTCTCCCATGGGTTGTTGTCGGGCTCGGCGCGACCGATCTTGTAATGGATCGATTGGTTTGAGTACCAACTTCTTGTACCAAGATCTTGTCGGGGACATGCAGGAAGAAAAATAAATGAAGAGCAGACTGCTCTGATACCACTGATCCGTATTTAGGAGCGGATAAACTGATTAACAGATTGAATACGATAAACACAGAGATATGAAGAACAACACAGATATCCAATGAACAATATCTTCTATTGAATAAATGAAATAGGCTGAAACTGTAAAATTCTAGAACTGAAACTCTTGCTCGAATGGTGGTAGCTATCTCCAAGAAGAGATGTGGCTGCTACACGCATCCATCTGAGCATAATGATTACAATGAGGCTCCAGAGGCCTTTATAATATTACCCATGAATGTCAAAACCCTATACATCCAAAAACCTAACCCTAGCAGGTGAAACGCCAAAAGTCATATGGGCCCCTATGGGTAAGTTGGTACCTCAATTTCCCGGGGTCGTAAATTTTGCATACGACCTCCGTTTTAGGTGCGTGATAGCCCGTTGGAACGATAGTTTAGAGAACTACACATTACGTTGTCACACTCTGACTTTGTTTCCAGTTTGACTGTGGCGAGCCAAAAAAACATTGTTTAGGGCTCCAAAATGGCCCTGTAAGTACAGTAAGATGTGTTGACATGAAAACATACAAAATAAGCCAGTTGGATTAGGTGAGGCCACCAGTATCCACCTGGAATATGTGTAGGGCTTCAGACAACCCCAAAAGTGTAGAACCCACAATTACAAAGAAGTACAGAAGAATGTGTTGAACTAAAAAACTGACAAGACGAGCCAATTGGAATAGGTGGGTGACCACCAATATCCACCTGGATTAGGCATCCCTGACCTCAAAATGCCACCAAATTTCCACTGAGTAGAAATGGTTAACGACTACTACAACTAAGTTTGTCCCAGAACTTTTTTAAGGCAAGATACATGAAAAACCTTATGAGTGTGAGAAGAAGGCAAATCTAAATCATAAGCCACTCCTCCAATCTTGTGAAGAATCTTGTAGGGTCCATAAAATTTTAGACATAGTTTCTAATTCTTGTTTTTTTTAGAGTAGATTGCTTATAAGGTTGTAGTCTCATGGTCTAGTATGGATCATTATATAATTTTTATTTATCTTGGTACTTTATGGGTGGAAAAATTGGAGGAATTGGCTTGTAAGGCCGATTTTAGGGGCACGACCGAGTTTGGTGATTTGGGGCCCATACCAAATTTGAGGCATCAAACGACATTTTTTTTCATCAGAACTTTGTGAACATGGCTCTATCCCCTCAATGTTGTTCTACACACCAAAAGATTTCCAACAATATGAAAATCACCTCAATCGGAGTTTGTATGCACAAGTTATGTCTCTCGCAAGGTGACCTACCTTGTTGACCACCATGGTACCAAGTGGATGCCTTGTCAACCCCCATTAATAACTGGGGCTAGTCACGTGTGGACTTTTAAGAAGATTCTAGAGGGTCTAAAACCCTAACACTAGTTGAGGGTTGAGGCATGCAAAAACCATAACCCTAACCCTAGACGACTATCAGACTATGTTAAATACTAGGCTGCTAGGAAGAAAAGGGGTTCCATTCTTTTGGTATTATTATTGTTCCAGAGTTGAGCAGAGCATCTGGGAGTGGGATATTGGAGCATAACAAAGGAGGTATAAGATTATATAGCAACGATTCAGGCCACAATGTTCATGGAAACTCCATAATGAGTGCCCCCTTTCTTTCTACTTGCATTTCTGAACTAAGAAAAAGACAACAGAGCATAGGCATCACCTTCTAGCTAAGTTTTCTTCCATATTGGGTTTCCCAAGTTACATCTTGTGTTCAATTGTGTGGATGGTGTATTCATTTTCTTGTTCTTTCATTTCAGTGTCAATTATTTCCATAAATTTGAGCACTAAGCTAGTAATAATAAATCCAAGATCTAAAGTAATAAACCTCATAATAAAAGATTTCAAAATATTGTAAGATTTTTTGTGATGAACTGTTACAGTGGAATATCCATGGAAATTAAGTCAAATCTTGTGTTCAATTGTGTGGATGGTGTGTTAATTTGTTTGTTCTTTCATTTCAGTTTCAGTTATTTCCATAAATTTGAGCACTAAGCTACTAATAATAAATCTGAGATCTAAGGTAATAAACTGCATAATAAAAGATTTTAGAATATTGTAAGATTTGTTGTGACGAACTCTTACAGTGGAATATCCATGGAAATTTACAGATCATATTAGTATCAAAGTAGTTTCTTTAGGGTTTTTGTGAGAAGTTGCAAGATCAAAGAATTGTCTTAAGAAGGAAGTCTTAAAACCTTAGCCATGGCAGATGAATCTAGTCGTAACAACCATCAGGATGGGGCAAAGGAGACATTTGTGAAGCTGAAAGAACAAGTCATTGATATCTCTTGCAACATGGTCCTCCTCATGGTGGCTATAGGGAACAAGTTTGGACCTTTTGGGGAGGTTGGTGGCTCTAACTCAAAAGTTGGATCGGAAGACAAATCAAGAGATAATGAAGACTTAGAAAAAAGAGCCAAAAAAAACCAGAGAAAGAGCAACCAAGTTCTAGTGTCATCACTCCTTCACAATCTCTGTTTAAAATGGAAGCGAAAGTGGACATCAAACCCAACCAAGGTAAGATTGATGTTGTTAAGTTGAATAATTGGTTGCAACAATTAGAAGTTTATTTCAGTGTCCATAACATACAAGAAGAGAAAAAGATTTCATTTGCCCCACTGAAATTAGAGGGCTATGCACTAACTTGGTGGGAAATCCACATGGAGACAATTAGGCTCGAGGGTGGTCCCCAAGTAACTAAGTGGGAGGCGTTTAAAACCCTCATCAAGTCCCAGTTCTACCTTATTGGGTATGTAGAGGACTAGTGGATCCGTTGGCATCAATTTAGCTAGAGACAAGGACAAAGTGTGCAAGAATACAACACCAAGTTCCAAAAAATGGCAATATTTGGTATATCTCCCAAGAACCCAAACATACTCAAGTATTTAGGGATCTACACAATCATTTATGGAAGCAAGTGATGCTCTTTAAACCTAGGATAGTTAATGAGACCTGTGTGCAAGCACAATACTTAAAGAATATAGGCCATAAGAAAGGACAACCAAGTGGTTCCAAATGAAAAGGCCACCAAGATGCTTCGAAGGAGGGGAAGAAGAAGTGGAAAGGAAAGGACAAGAAGACAACAACCACTACACATCAGTGCAAGGATCCAAACATCCATTGCAACCATTGTAATATCGATGGTCACAAAAAAGATAAGTGTTGGAAGCTACACCCAATGCTAAACCCAAAGAACCATAAGAAGAATGCCAAGAAGAAGAGCCTACTAGCCATGGATTTAGGCAACCTAGTAAAGATCAACTCAGATGTAGTTGAAATGATTGCTTGCACTACACTGCAAAAGGAGTTGAACCTAAATAGCCTTCATAGCAAAAGATCTGGTCAACGAGTTTGGATTGCAAGTTCATGATCATTCTAACCCATATCCATTAGGATGGGTAAATAAGGATGCAGAGCTTAAGGTCACTAAATAATGTAAAATCGAATTTGTTGTAAGTGTAAATTATATTCATGAAGTGGACATAGATGTAGTACCACTTGATGTGTGTGGTGCAGTGTTTGGAAGCCCCTACATGTATACGAGGGATGCAATCTTGGTGAGGAGAGCAAACTAATACCGCTTGATTAAGGATGGGAAGTCTTTCATCATCAATGTACACAAAGGTAAATCCAAGATCTCTTTGATAATTGCTAACCAAGCCAAGAAATTAATCAGTTCTAGTAGGAAGTTTATATTGTTTTTCTTAAGAGGGAATCAACCAGGTGGTGAATCATTAAAAGTAAAGGCATCTCTAGAGGGGTGTACTAAAGAACAGAAACGCCAGTGGGAGGAGTTATTGTAAGCATACAGATAAGTGTTTCAAGAGCCTAAAGGGTTACCACCTGTTGCCCCCTCAAGGGAAACTACTTCCAGACCACCCTCTCTGGGGTGCAATGATGTTGCTTGGATGAGCTCTCTTACTCATATCTACCACTTCATGCCTAATATTCTAGTTCTTCCAACCCTACATCATCCATGAATTCTTTCAAATGACTCTACCTTGGTATATCAACTCTTATGTTTTACACCTCGGATGATATGTGCTCACACATATGGTACTTCATGATTCTTTCAGTTGATGCGTTATGATTTCATGTGATGGGTTTATGCTTAGAAGTGGTGTGATGGTTTCTACCCTATCATTAAAGTAATTAACATGGGTTATATCTTATAACACTTCTTAATACTAATAATTTTATAATTTTGTCCCATTTCACCATGGGGAGACATGTTGTCCTTAGATAAATGTTGTCTTGACTTAAAACTAATTGTACTATTGGTGATCTAGTCGAGTAGTATGTCCATATCCTAACCACATCTAACATTTTCCATCATTTCCCTTCATTACCATCTCGTTCATAAAATAAATACTACCATCTTGTTTATAAAAGAAATACTAAACTTGCTTATATTCGACTTATCAAATGTCATCCAACAAGGTCTAAATGAAAAAGATGTAAGCCAAAGCCAAAACAAGGCTAGAGGTGAAGAGCAATAGTGTTAAAAATGAAAAAATAAAGAAGATCCATGCCACCTCATTAAAAAGGCCCAACCCCAAGGTCCTATGCTAAAAATGCATATCTAAAGAAAAAGGGATAAGAAAAATCAAAGAAAATGTAAAAGGAGGTAATAAAAAGGTGTTGAGGTGATAACTCTAAGCAAAGCTCCCTCTCAAATACTCACAAATACAAAAAATGAAAATTTCTAGATCAAATAGGCTAGTTGGACCAACAAGAGACTTTATACACATTATGAATAACATTGAGGGTCAAAATATAAAGTTTCCCTTCCTTTTTCCATGAATTATTCCACAAATTTGCCTATCTCTAACCAAATTACTTAAGAAATACCTTTTTTCCTAGGGATTGACATGTAATAGGGGTAAAAGTTGTCCTACCATGGTAAACTTAGGCAATTTATAAAATTAACCTATGTTAAGTTGTTAAAGGATATTACTTAGTGTGTGTCACCTAATGACGTGTTTTGAAGCTTGATGCATCATTATAGGTGGGTGCCCCACATTGGAATCGATGCACTATGCCTTGAGATCTATGTACATGTTTTTGGCCATATCTACATATATTAGAGTCTGTCATTTTTCTTGGGATATGTCATTGCATTGGGATCTGTGACAACACAATGGATGATGATGAGGATGCCACATCATCATAGAGGTATCCACATCAATACTTCGTACACTTGTCAACATATGGAGAATGCATGAGTCACTTTGAGGAATATTCTCACACATATGGGTGGTTAGAGGTGGTTATGAAGTGATTTTGGCACATTTTTTAGGGTGGTCAACTTCAAGGGCAGTTATATTTTGATAGAGTTCCCAAAACTTCATTAGATCAATGCCATTAAATGCAAAATTACCTCGGGATTTCCCAAATGGGGTTATCATAGAAAATTGGGGAAAAATTGACCTAGTTACAATGTTGTTGGAATTTAATGCGCGAAAATTATCGTCGCATTTTGGAATCGCACGTTTGAACACATGGAGGGCACATTTTCTCTCCCTTAGCCACATGTGTGGGTGGTTAGAGCATTTTGTAGAGCATACCTCATCTCTTTGACTAGTCCACTCACGTGTTTGAGTTAGTTGAGGTGGTTATTTCATGATATATTATTTTATTGGCTCAAAATGATTTTGAACCATGGTATTGAGAGTCCCTCTTGTTTTAGCTCATGGTTTTGCTTGAGCACATTGTATTGGCACATGGTATTGTACTAGCACATGGTTTGCTACTCATGGTTTTGTGAGGTTCTTTATCTATATAAGAAGGGCTCCTCTCTCATTTTGCATGGTTGGAAATAAAGTAGAATAGCTTCCTACTACTTGTGTGTGAGTTCTTCATTCTTTTGAGTAATGTTCTAAGGTTTTATAAAAAGGTTTTAAACTTACAAGTTTAATGAGGTAGGAGCTATCACAATGAAGGATGATGCAAAGGAGGTATGATTTAATTCCATTTTCTTTCTTCATTGAATTTTAAGTTAGATCTCTATTGTATTATAAATGAATCTAGAATAGAGTTTATTTTGTGATAGTTGGGTTGATTTCATTGAGTTAACCTCGCTTTCCTTGTAGTTTCATCATCTCTAGCTTGATGCTCTTCTAGCAATCCTTTGATGTTGGAGAACTTCAACAAATTTGTTGAAGAGGACATTGCCAAGGGTTTCTTAGAGACCATGCCCAATCGTAACAATTAGTTTTCTTTTCTTTTCTAACTATCTCATTTAAATATTCCCCTTTTCATTTTTTTTGTTTTACATGCAATCTAGGATTTTATTATTATATCTTTAGATCCAGATTGCAAATTCATTTTCAAGTCTTAGGCTAATTTATTTAGATTTAGTATTAGACTTGAAAATTTTTTGCAAATTGTTCTATATTTCATGTTAAATCACTAATTCATTTGCATATCTCTTGAATCTAGTGGTTTAAAGTTTTTTCTTTGATGCATCTAAGTGAATTAATAAATAGACTTAACTATGCCTAAAGCAAGCTAACTTTTCCTTTTGAGTCTATATATTTTCATTGAATGTTGGGAATACTTGAAATGTTTTTCTTAATCCATACTTGAATCACTCATATGCACTCAAACAATGATGAGAGTGCCTAATGATTCAAGGGTTTAAATATGTTGCAAGTTTATACTTCATTGGATGAGGATTTGGTACATTTTACATTCACTTGTGATGAACATTGTATTTACTTTCTAATCTAAATCTCCATACACAATAAATCAATGGTATAAACCCTCAAATGACTTGTAATTTGGTGCTTAATGTCTTGTATACTTTGTTCCAAATTCACCCTTTGGGGTTCTCAATGGCTTAATCTGGCAGGAAGGGTGGTGTTGATCAATGCAGTTCTCTTGGCTCTCCCTATTTTCCAATTCTACTCTCTTTTGGCCCCAACAAGTGTGAAATCTTCTATAGCACAAGAAATAAGGAAATTCCTTTCGCAGGGAGGAAAGACCAATACTAAAAGAATGCATCCAGTAAACTAGAATATAGTGAGAGCGCCAAAAATTCATGGAGGCTTGGGAATATTAGATATGACCCTTTCAAATATTGCTTTGGGGGCTAAAATCTTATGGCGTTTAGTTACAGGTAAGCAAGAATGGTGGAAAAAGATTCTAGTGCACAAATATTTGGAAGGGGATTAACTCCGTTGTCTGGACACTGCCCCACCCACTCAACCTGGATCACTAATTTGGAAATTATTGAAGGCCTCCCTCTCACTTTTCCAGAGTAAAGCCACATGGAATCCTGGCAGTGGAAAACAAATTTCTATTTGGGAAGACAACATAATGGGGAACCCACCCCTACGAGAAACTAGGGAACTACAACCTCTTTTTCTTTGGTGCTCTGAACATGGAATAAACACTCTTTTTTATCTCTCAAGATGGCACCCTTATGGTTCTTGGGCTGGTTGGCTTCTAATGAATCCTCCTCCTCATCTTCTTCCCCTTTTCCAGACCCTATGTTCTTCCTTGCAAGGATGTGCCCCTCAACATTTGTCTTCTAAATATTCCAGAGGTTACGGAGTTGGTTCCTACTCGGTCCATGCAGGTTATGAAGCCCTCCTGGCTCATTTAACCCTTCCCCTTAAATCTAGGGTTTGGAATAGAATCTGGGCTTCAGACAGTCTCCCCAAGGTTAATATGTTTTGTTGGATGTTAACGCATGGGAAAATTCTTACAAGAGAAAATTTGCAAAAACGAGGTTTCAATGGACCTTATAGATGTGCTCTTTGCAGTCAGGCTGAAGAAACTCTCTGCCATCTTTCCCTGGACTGCCCCTTTGCTAAATATGTTTGGGATTTGGTACTATATGGTTTATTTCCTCTTATCAGTTGGTCATCCTCCCCTTCCCATATTTTTAGCATTTGGCATTCTCTCTACTAAGGGTCTCTAGACAATAATCCGAATTTGAAAGATTTATTTGTGGTTGTCCCAAAATTTGTAACCTGTAAGGTTTGGTTGGCTCGAAATAGAGTTATCTTTTCAAGAGTCAAATCTCCTCCAGAATTGGTGGCAATCAAGTGTCTGGGTTTAATGCTTGAGTTCTTTCAACAAAAGGGTCGAAAACCAGTTTCACAACAAAATTTAACTCCAACAGAAGACAAATGGCTTAGTCAATTCTCGTTTCTTGGAGTATATCCTCCCCAAGGCAACCCCCAAAGGCCTCCTAGTTGTTCTAGGAAGATCTATCTATCTTCGAAGGAATTTGAAATCTAGAAGAATAGTCATCAGAAGCATATACTTTGTTTTGATGGAGCCTCAAAAGGTAACCCAAGGGTGGCAGGAGCGGATGGGGTTATCTATTCCCCAGGAGGACAAATAAGATTAACCTTTTCTTGGAGCCTTGGTGTAGCAACCAATAATCAAGCAGAGGCTTACACCATCTTCAAAGAATTAAGTTTGGCTAAGATCCAAGGAATAGACGGTATTTCTATCCTAGGGACTCCTAGGTTATCATAAGCCATGTCAGGAAAAGATCCCCTCCGCAAGATATGAAGCTCAAAAACATCATCATAAGAGCCCTTCAAGAAGCCAAAAGTTGAACCTTTTAAGTCAATCCACTATTACCATGTACTCTGAATCAACAACTCCAGGGCTGACTTCCAAGCCAATTTGGCCATTCATGAACCTCCAGGAACACATAGAATTAATGAACAAGTCGTTCATCACTTCATTCCTTAATCCTGGCCATGACTTTGAACTTAATCCAAATTTTGGGTCATTGTTGGGACCCAGTTGCCAACACACCTCTTCTCCCAAGTTGCATCCAACTCATCCAACCTCCATCTCAAACATTTAGGTGGGTACGATACATGGTACCTTAGATCCATGCACGTCGCACTTCAAGATGTTGGCAGGTGGTCCTTCCATCTCGTACAAACATCCCTCTGTCATTTTGACTCTAAGCTTTATTTCTCACACGTGCTTTCTTTTGGCTCCCCTCTCCTGGTCTTGTTTACAGTCTCGCTTTGTTATCTCTTGCATGGCACTTGTACTACTCCTCACCCAATTGGCATCAACACAGTCCAAGATTACACCATCCATATTTAGTAATGATGCTTATGTCCAGCATCAGTCCTCTCACATGCATGACATCAAGGTTCACAAAAAGTTTGGAAGCTAGAGTTCCATCATCACCAAAGGTGGCGGCCCTTCGCACGCAATCGAGGATATTTAAAGGCATCGACTAGGGTGGCAAGAAATATGAATTTGGGTGCCATGCTCCTAATCTTTGTGACTTTGCCCAAATTATCTAAGTTTCTTGCTCTCCCAAGAAATTCTCAAGAAGAACTCTTTGCAAAAATACAAGGTCAGGGAAGGAAAATTGGAACTTTGGAAAATTGGTGTTCAAGGGTGGTACGTTGGCGAAGGGAACTCCAAGAAGAGGAAGAGGCCTTGGTGAATTTAGTAAATTTACTTCACATCAAACTTAACAATGCCTCGTCCCAATGGAAAACCATGATGGAGTTGCTTGTTGAACAAAGGCAAGGGTATCAGTAGTTGCGTGACGAGGTTGAGGCAATTCGTTCTGAAGTCGTGGAGCTGCGTTTCAAACCAGCTCCACTTGTCTCAAGCTCGATCATATCTAAATGCCGCGTCTTCTCCAGACCCTCCCAGACAAGTACCCGACTTGAATTCTCCCCTAGACTCTTCAGAAGGGGCGCAAGAAGGATGTGACCCTGCAAATATTTAAGTTTATATGTTATGCTTTAGCATTTTGATACTAGGGATCTTCTATGGACTCCATAGCAGACTTTTCAGTAGTTATGTTTTAGTGACTAGAACTTTAGCTAGCCCTCTTGTAAATGATATTATGCTGCAACCTGTTTTTTATTTTACACATGCAATATTTGGACTCTGTAAGGACTCTATCTGTGGCTTTTTCACAGACTTTTTTGAATAAAATTTCTCCCAGTTTTATTAAAAAAAATGTCTTGTATACTTTGCAATTTCTTGATGGAATATGCTAATGTGAGGGTTTATCTTAGATGTTTCATTCAATTTGTGCTCTCAAAATCAAGCTAATACTTAAAGTATTGTACTTGATTTCTAAACCAAATCTCTATCCACAATAAATCAATGGTATAAACCCTCAAATGACTTGCAATTTGGTGCTTAATGTCTTGTATACTTTGCAATTTCTTCCTGGCATATGATAATGTGAGGGTTTATCTTAGATGTTTCACTCAATTTGCGCTCTCAAAATCAAGCTAATACTTAATAATACTTAAAGTGCTTAAATGACTTACTTTGAGGCTAATGTTTCACTTGTATTGTTGGTATAACACATGCTCAAGGGTTTGCCTCAAACATTAATGTGATCTTACTTTGATAATCATTGTTGTTATATGTCTACGTACATAACAGATTTGGATTAAAGATTAAAACATCATCATTTCACCTAAGTTCTACTTGACAAAATATGATATTAAATGTGCTATGTTGTGAGATTTCCTTTTATGAATTAATGGTGTTTTGGACATAATACATATAACTGGGTAGCACTTCACAAGTTAAGCACTTAATGTTATCTTGTGGATTTCAAGTACAATTGTGGAATAATTTGATGAGCAACACATTTAAGATCTTAGCACAACTTTGTCTTGTATCTTGATCACCATAAGACTTAATAAATCTGAATGTGTTGATGAATGGATTTCATAATTGGTATCTAATGTTATATTGGATAGTTAATGCAAGAGTAAACTTCATCTCCTCATATTCTAAGTAACTTACAAATCTGATCATAACATTGTGGATAACATAATCTCATATTTGTAGTTGGTTTATTGATCTAAGTTGTTGATTATCACTAAGTCCTAAACATTTGGAATTAATGTAACTATGTCATGGTCATAACACATGGTTGTAATAGTTCTCCTTCAACGGTTTGAGGCATAATTGAGCAATTTATGTATTGATAAACAAATCGGGTTATCTAACATTGTCACGCTACATTCTAATATTTTTCCAACACTCTAATGCATGATAATTCTTGGTAAGCTTGTGTTAAATCCTTGTTAATCAAGCAAACATTTTCACACTTTTAACTCTCATATCTTAAGGTAAATTCTGGTTGTTTGATTAATAATTCATAATCAATCTAGGCTAACTAACACTCCTACTTCTACACCATTTAGCTAGATTGACCATAGGGATTCTCCCCTAGGCTAGGGTAGCTTAGTTTCCTTAGTCTGAAGCATGGGGCAAGGCTACCAAGGTGACAATGGGTAGCTTGCATGTTGTACCTCTAGGCTCTCTTGTTGAGGTTAGGACTTTTCCTCCTGGGGTAGAGTTTGAGAAATAACACCACCTAAGAGGGAAGTGGAGCACGAGATACAGTAGTTTCCATACTCCCGATTGTCAAATATTGTGCTCTATAGATAGTTTGTTCTAGAAGCAGATGAAGTGAGAAAATAGTTGTAGTTGTTGATAGAGCAAGGCATAATTCAACCAAGCACCTCACCTTGTGTGTCACCTATAATCATAGTACTTGTTACCACACAACCCAACACCTTTGCTCAAAGTCCCAAAGATGGGTGTTAACCTTGTGGAACTAGAAGATTGGTCACTGTCACCTCACCAACTCTCCTTTGCACTTCAAGCTATGGTAAATGGGATCCTAACCAAGGGGGGCTTCCCTATTGGTTACTAAGCTTAATGTGTGTAGCAGATAGTGGGAGTATGAGGAAGATTAGAAACATAAATATAAATGGAGAAATTAAGATGGAATTTAGATGGTTGGGAGTGGTGGATAAAAGGGAGATCAGTGCCATGTATTGCTTGGGTAATGGGGTCATCTGAGTAATCTTAGAGGGAGGTTCTAAAGGAAGATTAGGGGGTAGCATAGAATCATTCGATATGAAAACTATACATCTAATTTGGTTGTTTGATCTACAAGTGATATGGTGGAGAGGGGCTATAACAAATCCACTACTCAAAGCAAATTATAAAGGTGACCCCTACCAAAGACTATCCACAAACACACCTAATCAAATGATCTAGAGTGTATAATGTTTATATCTTGAAAGTTAAAGGATGCAAAAGGGGGGGAAATGGAGGAAAACCATTGACCTAGACCTTTCCAATTAAGATGAAGCACCTTTCCTTGGCCATTGAGTTGCATTTGACATCCATACACTTGCAAACAAAGCCTTATATTGCTTGGGAAATGGGATCATGTGAGTAATCTTAGAAGGCGGTTCTAAAGGAAGATTAAGGGGTAGCATATAATCATTCAATATGAAAACTACACATCTAATTTGGTTGTTTGATCCACAAGTGATATGGTGGAGAGGATCTATAACAGATCCACTACTCAAAGAAAATTATAAAGGTTGCCCCTATCAAAGACTATCCACAAACACACTTAATCAAATTATTTAGAGTATGTAATGTTTATATCTTGAAAGGTAAGGGATGCAAAAAGGGGGAAAAGGGAGGAAAACCATTACCCTAGACCTTTCCAATTAAGATGAAGCACTTTTCCTTGGCCATTGAGTTGCCTTTTACATCCATACACTTGCAAACAAAATCCCACTTGTAGCACGAAGAACTAATAGCCACTCATAAGGAATTACTTGTACATCACTCTATTACTTGGACAAAATAAAGATAAAAATACTCCAATAGCTTAGAGCTTCTTTTATTTACACAAGAGATTCTTCTCGAATCCAATCCATCTTGCAAATGGAGAGAGCAAACCCTTATATAGGTTTTAGCTCTAACTCCTCGTACAATAAAATATGATTTACTTTCCTAGATCCACTTTTCTTCTCCAAGGAATTACAATAAAATAATCTAGAAAGCAACTAACCAACTCCAACCACTAAGTCAACAATAAATAAACAATAGAGTTGGTTGTAACAACCTCCTAAAAGCTAATGAGCTAACAACTTTCTCAACAACCTTTCCCAAAATAGCGATAAGAATGCAACTACTCCAACAAATCCTTCGAAATGTCCACACACATCCACATCCCAAATATGGAAAGATCGATTCATGTGCATGGCTCAAAAAATAAAATAAAAAGATGAAGAGGGCCATGCTTTCACTAATCAACGACTTTCTCCTTGTGACTTCGCTATGAAAAGCGGCATCCCCGTCCATTATTTACATCCACATCATGCATTTGCATTGCACGCTCCCATTCCATGACTTAATTGTTTTTTGTTTTTTTTTAAGAATAGTGGCTTTCGGACCAACTTCAAGACGACGGCTCTTTGACATATGTGCATTGGCATGGTTAAGAGAGGTTGTAAGTGGGCGAACTGACCCCCCTTAACTTCAAGACGACGGCTCCTTGACATATGTGCATCGACATGGTTAAGGGAGGTTATAAGTGGGTGAACCAGATCTAGAATTTCAAATATTTTTTTAACGACAATTGTTTTTTTTTCACGCACGTCATTTTACGTTTTTAACAAATTTATGAGTATCTAATTTTTGTAAATTGTTATAAGCCAATTTTTTATAATTAAAATATATATATATATATATATATATATATATATAAACATTCATAATAATAAACATGCTAACTTAAGTGATAACTTATATTATCACAGCAGAGTGAAATTTTAGTTGTTTTTCAAAGTGATCTTGTAATTTTAACCCTCTACTGTTAAACCACGCACCTACAACCTACTAGAATTTATGACGGGTAACTTTTTTTTTTCAACGAGAAATTATCTCGATATATATTAGAGATATATATCATTTACATTCACTGTATCCAGTCTAGCACAACAGCCATTACAAATTTCGTCCCTTTACATATCATTTATATTATGACGGGTAACTTAAATGAGTAGACGGTTTGAATTTTGTTTTACCGAATATTGATGTGTGATTGTTTTTGTTACATGTCAAACACGTTTTGAAACTGAAAATACGTCTTACACACCGTCAAATTCTATTTAAAATCCTTTTAATATCATCATATGAAAATGCCCTACTGATGGACTTCATACATACTTCAACTTCCCCTTAGTGAAGAGGAGAAATGGGGTGGCCATGACGTCATTTTGCATCATTCGAGTGTATGAGTAAGTGATCATTTGGTGTATAAGTTTAGTGAAGAGGAAAAATGGGGTGGCCATGACGTCATTCTCACCTTTTTGTCATCATTCGAGTGTATGAGTAAGTGATCATTTGAGTGTATGATTAAGTGAAGGGGTGGCCCTTTACCTTTTATGAGCTCCAAGCCATGACATACCATGGTTAATACATCGACCTTGTCATAATACTTTTACTTTGAGAAGGCATCACTTTTCACCTTTTGGACCATGCTTTAATATGAAATACCATGGTTAATACATCGACCTTGTCATAATACTTTGTAATACTTTGAGAAGGCATCACTTTTCAACTTTTGGACCATGCTTTAATATTTTCTTACGCTAGTGTATAATTATTAATTATAAAGTGGGTGATCCCTTTTTATAATAATWTAGTCTTTYCATTATTCTTTTGGACCATGCTTTAATATTTTCTTAGGCTAGTGTATAATTATTAATTACAAAGTGGGTGATCCCTTTTATAATAATATAGTCTTTCACATTATTCTTTTGGACCATGCTTTAATACTTTCTTAGGCTAGTGTATAATTATTAATTATAAAGTGGGTGATTCTTTTTTATAATAATATAGTCTTTCACATTATTTTACTTGTTTTAAAATGCACTAGGTACATTTATGCATTTGATGATTTGATGATTGATGTATTATATTTATTTCTAGATTATTT
Organism: Picea engelmannii; assembly: GCA_009831015.1. Lineage (NCBI taxonomy): Eukaryota > Viridiplantae > Streptophyta > Pinopsida > Pinales > Pinaceae > Picea > Picea engelmannii. The sequence goes on from ML779541.1 coordinate 52,829, forward strand.
TGTGATAGTGTATTTAATGATATATTGGTTTATAATTCTATCTGGTATATATTGGTTTAGAATTTTACATGGAAAGAGCATATGATAGAAATTCTAAAAAAACATTAATTGTTGGTTAACCTTAAGAAATGTGGGTTTGCCAACTTACAAAGATATGTGTATTGGCCCAAAATGCAAGAAGATGTATCTCAGTTTATTAGACGATGCACACTCTGTTGTACCAACAAGCCTAGTAATAGAAAGCAAGGTTTATACCATCTCTTACATGTACCCAGTAGACCCTCGGATATCATCTCCATGGATTTTGTGGTGGTTTGCCAACAAACAGGAAAAGACATGACTATATGTTTGTGGTAGTTGACAGGTTCAACAAGATGTGCATTCTTATACCTTGTAAAAAAACCATCAAAGAGCAAGAAGCGACAAACATGTTTTTTGAATAGATTTGGGTGTACTTTGGAATACTAAGGAGCATCATCTCAGATAAAGATACCAAATTTCTCATAATATATCATGATATTTGCAACATTGGTTTAGAGTACACAACAAAACAACAACAATGAAATTATATAACACAAAGATATGAAGTATTTACCAAACCGGAGAGATTCCAACATTTTTCTATTGTACAATTACATAAAGTCGCTCTCGCATTGTATCCCTCTCACATGAAGAGACCGCTATGTGTAATTCATACAATTACATAAATGTATACATACTACAATAGGCTTGTAACCAAAATTGATAACTACGTGATTTGGTCACATAACACTTCTAATTGTTACCTCTGTTCTAATTCCAAAATTCTACAACATCGTAGTAATAAACCCTAACAGGATGTGTCATGCCTTGGCTCACAATCCTTCGTCGCAAATACTCTGGTACCTAATGATGCCACTTCTTATAAATCCTTACAAACTTCCTTTTGTTAAACTACCAATGAGGGTGTATGTAAAACCAATCGTAGGTACCTTACTCACTGTAGCTTCTATATAGCTCCTATATACATGTTGTAAAAAGCTTATCTACACGTCTGAATAACCATATCCTTTATGGTTGTTACAACGTTGCGTTATGTGGTTTAAATCAATTCGCAACTCTACCAAAACACCACAATACTAAGGAAATTCTACAATAAACTCTTTGGAACGAACAAGACACCAAATGTTAATGCTACATGATTTTTGTACAAATATATATGCTTCAAACTTCCATTAAGAAAAAATAAATAACATTATAGAGTTCATATTATGAAAATAAAAATCTAACAATTGGGTTTTCACCGCAATACAACTAAAGTGCAGAACACCTAAAAACCAAGAGAAAAAACTAGACATCTAAGCACTCATCCTACAAAAATAAAAGAGAAAACAAATAAAGTGACACCTCTTTACAAAATCACGAGCCTTTATTAAGGGGGCAACATGAGCCCAACATGCATCCAAAAGCATATTCCCTACAATCCATTGAAGTGTGTAAAGAGACACACCCAGCAAAAGTCACATGAAAGAAATATCCCAAACAAAATGTCAACTAGGTAAGTGGGGAAGCAACAAACCCCCAAAACCAAAAAGTAGTCACATTAAACGAACCCTAGGCCACCTAGGATAAACCATTGTGGTACCGCACCACAACTCTATGGACGCGAGATCTAGTACCTACATTATGATGTCGAAGGCTACATCAAAGCAACCATTAAGCATACACAAATACAACAAAAGTTGAGCTAAAAGATAGGTGCACACAACACAAAAATAAGGGCATAAAACCTCAAACAAGAATATCGACAAGCAATCTAAAGACTAGAAACATGTAACCGAAAACATGTCCAACACCCTTCATGGAAAAATCTAGACAATTCTTAAGTGGTTATGATTCCATATGGGTGCATACCTAAGTCACATGACACAAGGACACGGAACACAAAGGACATAGTAATACGAGTATCCGATATGAGACACATTGACCTCGAAAATAAGACATGTAGGACATATTAGTTATATATATATTCAAAAAATTATATATCTTAAAAAAATCACAAATCACAAATACAAAAATGAAATATAAACATAAAAATGAAATATAAACATAAAAATCCAATTTTTTTAGAAACTAGAATATTTACAAAACACTTGGAATCCCTTCAAGTCTTGATTTTACCCTTCACTTGCACAATGAGAGACCGTGAGAGCTCTTTCCATATATATGAAAGTGACAAAATAACAATGTTTTTATTTTTTTAGATTCGAACATGTAGAAAACATCTAAGGCATGTGTTTGACACGTGTCCTATTTTAGGACACATCTAAGGCATATGTCCTATTTTAGGACACATGCTAAACATGTGTTTGACGTGTCCTATTTTAGGACATGTGCCAAACATGTGTCTAACACATGTCCTGTTTTAGGACACGTGCCAAACATGTGTCCTAGTGTGTCTGTGTCTGATACGTGGGATACAAAGATGGACCCCTAGTTGGACATGTCCTATTTCTTAGGTGCATACATAACACAATAATAAACAAACATAAATTGAGAGAATAGAAAAAGTCATGACATTGGTATCCAATCATACAACAAGCACAATTTCAAGAGCTTTAAGTAGGTTACCCATAATTCATATGCCACCCTCCCATCTAATCATCTCTCAATACAATATTATATAGCACCCTATTATCACCCAAACCCGCATCCCTTAGTGCAAAGCCTTCACAAGGTACTAAACTCAAGTGTAACTCAGAATAGTTGTCACTGTCACCTTCACAACTACTTTCCTCACTTTAGGTTAAGTAATCCAACACAAGGTGAACTTCCCTAATAGCAACTAGGTTCCCTAAGGCAAAAAGTCTAAGGTGGCCTAGGATACTATTCACTTCAACCAACTATGTTATGATTTAAGATTATTAATCAAGTTGATTATTTGTGGCTAATTTCTGATCTGATTTTAATGTTCAATTGAAGCAAGTTTGGAGGGTTTGTGAATTTTAATCCCCTTAATTTCCAGATCTTGAAAATAGTTTAATGCTGCTCTAAACTTGTCTAAAACATGAATAAAATTGAAACACCAGCCAAGTAAATTACAGCAGATTGTTTGGCCTTGAATTAGATCTGAATTGAAGCAAATCTAAGGCTAAAACAATTGTAAATCTGAGAAATTAATGTCACTTGTTAAATCTGAAATGCAAACTAAATAAACAGCCACATAAAATGATTTGGACAACCCTCTTTAATTGCAGATTTTGGGACAAGAAAGATATGTTTCCAAAAAAACAAATTTCCAGCCCAAAGAAAAGGTAATCTACCAAACAATCTAGGGTTTCCAGGACTGAATTTTTTTTATGTATAAGCAACAGAAATTTCCAGACCTACTTTAAACAAAAGGAAAAGATTAAAATATAATTTCTGTTTGACTAGAAGAAATGACTAGTGCTTAGCTGACAATTTTGGGGCATATGGGGTCAACTAAGGCTCTTGATAGAATTTAAAGGTAAACCAAAAGATGGTTAGGGCTCAAATATTCAAACCCTGGCAACCCTTTAGTGGCTTAATCAATTTCAAGATTTCAAAATAACAAAGGAAGAACCTTGATAGAGATCTTCACAAATCTTGAAAGGGATCTACTAAGCAAGGACTAAGATAACATACAACCATGCAATGAGAGATATGATCGCACTTAACAATCCCAATAGTAAACACCACAAATATTCTAGAGAAATCACTTACCTGAAAATAGACTCAAGATCTTGCTTTTGAAAGTTTATCACTTACCCGAAAATAGACTCAAGATCTTGCTTTTGAAAGTTTATCCGTCAACAAAGCATCCACATAAAAGAATTATTCCACTTGAGCGCTCCAATCAACCATCATAGCATAAAATAGTAAATAGACAAAAGCTTTGAGAGTATTTTCCACAAGCTTCTACCCAAGTTTACAATGAGAGAAGCTTCTCTTATATAGATTAGATAACCAACAACCTCATCAATAGAATAGTAATAAAATCCTAGATCGAGCCTAGAAATTCATAAAGAACCATTATCTCCTAAACTAACTAGGGAGATATGGTCAACAATACAATAAAATATGAAGTGGTTATGCCACATACACAAAAGTGTCCAAAAAGAGGGAGGAAGTGATCAAAGAGCTCCAACTTTCCTCCTCAAACCAAGGTAACAACCTCGACAACCAAATCAACCCCTCAAAGACATGAAACTGTTGAATTTAATGTAGTTGCAAGAGCCATTCTTCTGGAGGAGTGTACAAGACCCTAGTTGTGGACTAGGGCCCCCAGTACACTCCTGGGGTTCTTGGTCTGGGACCAAGCAGTTAGAGCCATGGAAAAAAGACCCTTGGTGAGGGCCCCTAGTAGATGACTGGGGTTATTGGTCTAGAACCAAGCAGAAAGACCCTTGTGTGGGCCCCTAGTAGATGACTGGGGTTCTTGGTCTGGGACCAAGCAGTAAAGACCCTAGATGTATTCTAGGGCCCTTGGATGTGTTCTAGGGAATCCTTGCCCTAATCTTGGATTGATCCTTGGATGTGTTCCTTGGTGGTTGATATAAGTCCCTAGATATGTCTAGGGCCCCTGGATGTGTTCTACGGTACCCATGCTTAAAGCATGGGTTGATCCTTGCTCGTGTACCTTGGAAAAGACCCCAGATGTGTTCTGGGGCAACCTGGTCTTTGATCAGGTAGATCTTGGTGTAATACCAAGATATGTTGGTGTGTAATCCTCTTCCTCTCTCCCAGGATGGTCCACAAGACCTAGGAGAGACTATGAAGATGAGCATGACCACATTGTGTGATGTACCCCTTATGCAGTGATGATAAAGTTAATTGGTCACCTTGAGAATCATATGGACATGTGTTGCCACTAAGAAAACCCCTTTGCCCTCTCCTAACCCCTT
>ML779541.1:68877-82537 GCA_009831015.1 Picea engelmannii
ACTTTTGGTTGTTCCATAAGAGGGTCTAATTCAGGGAGATCTTTCTTGGTAATCAATTGATGTTCTTCCTTAGCTCCAACCCACCAAGTTGGTTTTCATTAATGCTTCTTAATTTGCCTTGGAACTTTTGGGAATTTTCTACTAAATGCCATGTTTCAAAGCAAGATCTACAAAGGAAAGAAACATGTTCATAATCAACTTTTGCATCCAGGAGTAGTTCTCACCTTTCAGAATTACTTCCACCGAAAACCCTTTACTGAAGTCCATTTCCACACATATGCAGGCATATGTAGTGTTGTTCCATCTCTTCGTTTCAGTACTTTTGTGATAGTATCTTCCAAGAGTTAGAACCCCAAAAATGCAAACACAGATTTGGAAGTCTAACCCTCATGGGAACCAAGGAAAGGGAATTTGTCAAAGGGTTGTAGAAAGGAGTCCAAGGTTTCATACATAATTCGGAGTTTCTCAGAACCAGGATCTAAAGTTTAAAATCAAATCCTTGTCTTCAGCAAGATCAAACTCAACAATGAAGAAACCATTTGCATAGGGGCAAATGAAAGCCTCTTCTTTTAACTGAGGTTTCCAAGGTTCTGAAATCCATTTGTGCAGATCTACTAAATCAGGCCAAAGACTGTTGAAATGACAAACAAAACCATTGGTACAATGGAAGGCCTCCCGAAATGTAGCATCTTTCACTATGGGAATAGTTATGGGTGGAGCCTCTTGGACTAGAAGACAAGGAGAACGTGGGACATTCTTCACAATATTGGTGAAAGAAGCTTTAGCCAGATTACCATTTGGAAGAAGAGAACCAAATCTACAACCACGGTCCATACTAGTTCCCAAAGAACTAGATCTGTCGATATTGGCTCCCATGGACTACCCAAGATTGGCTTCCACCTGATTACCAAGCGCACCAGAGGAGGCTAAAGATGAGGGAGTCGCGATCATGCAAGCAATAGAATCAACAAGGGGTGAGGAACCGTTATGAGTGGTTGCCACTAACGAGGACGTCTCTAAAACGAAACCTGGAAGGAGAATACCAGCCATGCATGGTCGGATTGGGGCCGAGAGGGGTCTATGCGTGTGGCTAGGGCAGAACGCTAACCGCTGCTTGGTTCAATCGCGTGAGCGCCAAACCTTTGATTTGTTTTGACTCCAACTATAACCAATAAAGATACATTTCTTATGGTATCTTCAATTTTATGCACAGTTTCATTTGGAATATAAATGCAAGTTGTACAAACCAATCCTTGAAATCTTCGTACTAATGGTTTTCAACTTGTTGACGATTCATTTGGAGTCATGATTTTCCCTACTTTTGTATGATTTCTATTAAGAAATACAAGTGCATTGTGCAACTTCTCCCCAAACTTCATGTCCTAAACTAATCCCTTTTAACAAGCATAGGGCCATTTCCATTATTGTTTTATTTTCCTTATCTAGAACACCATTTTGTTGAGATACAGGACATTATTGTTTAGCTGTGAATCCTTTCCATCTAGAAGAAGTCCAGGAATTTGCTTGACCTGTACTCTCCACCAATTTTATTTTGGAGAGTTTTAATACCGATTCCACTTTCATTTTTTACTAGTGCCTTAAAGTTTTTAAGGCATTAAAAAACTTGGGATTTTAATTTTTAAAATAAAAAACCCAAAAAGATTGAATAATTATATATGAAGGTTTAAAATCATTTTACTCCTATGATAGATTATGTTTTTGTTGAAACAGAAAGATAATTATGAAAACATTCAATTACCTGATGGGCACTAGTTGCATTGTCTTAAAATTTAACTATGTTTCTTTCCCTCCAAACAAGCTTCACATACTCGTCGTTCTTTTTAAATCTTTGGCAAACCTTGAACCATACCCTTATAGTCCAACAAATTTTGATTAGTGAAATTGAGATGCTCATATTTTCATGAGCATTGTTGATTTTTAGACTTCCACTTGAAAGGAAACTTTGTTTTTCTCTGCTATGCCTTCAAATATGAACAAAGTGTTTGTTCCAACACCTCTTGCTATGATTTTGTTATCCGTGCATTTGTTTAAACCTTGCTTTTATTGAAAACAATTTTGTCATTCTAATCTACAATCTGACTTATTGAAAGAAAATTTTGTCATTCTCATCTACAACATGACTTATTGAAAGCAAATTTTGTGATGTCAGGTACATGAAGAGCATTCTTGATTTTTCCAATTCTAATCCTTGAAAGTATCCTAGGTATCACACTTTCCCAAGGCCCACCCCACACTATTTTCCGATTCGATGAGGAGGACTCAGACACCTTCTCTACCCACCTTCGACAAGTACTCCCCTCCGAGACCCAATTCTCCTTACTTGATTCTGCCTCTACCAAGTATAACTGCCTTTCATCCACCATTTGTGATGCAGCGCTCACGCCACCCGGTCCACTTCCTCTTCCCAAACAAACAACTCATGCCCTATGAACCAATGGTATGAGGAGGAATGCAAGATCCTCCTCCGCCAGATTCAACATGCATTCACCCATGCTCACCCCTCCTATCCCAACCTCAAAGCTTCCTATTGTCGTCTCCTCCACTGCAAGAAACGCCTCTTTATCTCTCAGAAGAGACATGACTTAGCTAATTCCCTTACCCACTCCCCTAAAAAAATTTGGCACACCATCCTCCCCTGTCTCTCCCCCCTCCCATCTGACTTGGACCCTGGATCCATGTTTTCCCACATATCCACCCTCTATGATATTCCTAGACAACTCCAGATTCAAGTTACCTCTCTGCCCTCCTCATGCTTCTTATTCTCAGTCAATGACATCAGACAGGTTGTTTGGGTGATGAATAGTAGCAAAGCAACAGACGAGGAAGGTTTCCAAGCAAAGTTCTCTAAGCATGGTCTTTGTGCTCTAGTTTCTCAATTGGTTGATCTCTTCAACCATGTGGTCCATACAGGTTTTCCTTCGACATGGTCAGATCACATCATTCACCCGATACACAAATCGAACCCCAACTTGGATCCCAACAATTACAAGACGATCATGGTGGGCCATACATTCTCGAAGCTCTATGATACGGTTCTCCATATGATGCTCTCTAGGGAGCTTGACCTCAGAGCTAGAGGACATGTAGGATTCCGACCCACTCATCAGACCATTGATCACATCTTTACCCTCTGGGTCGTCATTGAAGAGGCACAACATCAATATTCGAAAGTCTATTGTTGCTTTGTAGATTTTCCAAAGGCTTTCGACTCTATCCCAAGAGAAACCATGTCCCAGAGGCTCATAGACATTGGCATCTCCCAAACCCTATCGAATGCCATCATGCACCTATATGAGTCGGTTCTTGGTCGTCTCCACACAGTTCTCTTGATGTCAGATTTCATCAAGAGTACCATTGGGGTTAAATAGGGTTGCCTCCTATCCCCCACATTGTTTGGTATTTATATTGATGAGTTGGAGGCATTTCTTCATGAGCATATCCAGGACAGCGACAAGTGCCTCCCCCACCAGGTTCTGATATCCATATTGTTTTTCGTTGACGATGTGGTCTTCCTAGCCTCGTCTCCACAGGGGTTACATAGACAGTTGGATGTCTTAGCTCTCTTATGCAACCTTCGACAGTTGACAGTCAACCTGGGTAAAACCAAGGTTATGATATTCAAGGGGTCGAAGAAGATCGCAAACCTTCATTTCTTTTCAAAGGGGAGGAGATTGAGATCACCAACATCTACACATACTTAGGAGTACAATTCTCAGGACTCTGATTCAGTTTGCGACCGACCCTCCAGCCTCGGATCACCGAGGGCTATGGATCTTTAGCCCTTCTCGAGAGTCAGTGTTTCCACCACCATTTTTAGGACATCTCATCTAAGATGTCCCTCATGGACTCCCTTATCCGACCCACCATTCTCTATGGCTCAAAGATTTGGGGGTCTTCTTTATTGGAGTCTGATTGGGCCTCAGTTGAGAGAGTCCAAGCCCCCCTCCTTCGACGCATCATTATATGCAAGAAGACAATTCCTCAACACATCATCCTAGAAGAGTTTGGGGCTCGCCCCTTCCGACTTGAGACTGTTCGAACTGGTCTCTTTTCTGCATCGCATCCGGAGCTTCGCTGACTCGACAAAGGGGCGAGACCAATACCCATACTTGGCCTATTGGTCTTCTGAGACCATTTCCCTCTCTAGCCCATCTGGTCAAGCTCATGGTTGGTTCGTGGGGGTTTCAAATCTTTTAGAGTCCGTGGGAATTCAAATAGACCGTCTCCCTCCATTTTTCCTTGGATGCACGTGGCCAACTCCTACCAACTAGACAGGGTTGAACAAGATCATCAAGGATGACATTTGCAGGCAGTTTATCCAGATCACTTGGGCTAACCCTCCTGGTGGGTTACGCCCAAAGATGGCCTTTTATGTTGAGCACTCCTTGGAGCTTAGAGACGAGTTCATCATTCGACCACAGTATACACTTTGTCACTAGGTACATGCTCTTCGCATTCCTCTAGGCCAATTTAGAGTAGGCTCTCATAGACTTCGGGTAGAGACAGACCACCAGATTGATCGACTAGATAGGATCTATGAGCTATGCAAGCTATAGGAGGTAGAGACCGAGGAGCACTTCATCTTTCGTGTCCCTATCTATTATAAGATCAGGGGGCGGTTTCATTGTTTATTCAGGGGGACTCAGACCCTCACTGGCTTATTCGAGTATCATGATCAATGATGCTTCTTCAAGACCAGACCCTATTCGACGAATCACCTTCTTCTTCACAGTGCTACCCTCAAGAAGAGGCACTAAGAGACTGACTAACTCCAAAACAACTCTAAACACCAGATCAATGAGGATCTATGGGACCTTCCCTCATCCCATGATATTTCAATGACATGACCAGACCATATCCCTTCCTAGGAGATAAATGAGATCCCGCAGGCCTCGTCTGTGTACTACCTCTTCCAGTCAGCAGTGCAGCGGACGATCCAGGCATCCCACCAGTTCCCCCTTTAGACGTCCTACTATACTCAACTTTCTTCATTCGACCTCGGATGGAAGGAGAGATGGGTCCATCCCATGAGAGACCTATTTCATTACCCCTAGTTCCTCTTGTTATTGGATCTTCTCATGCGATACATTTCCTCTTCATAGAACATCTCTTGGCTTGGGGCCAAGGGTTGTTCATGCTTTAGCTTAGATCTCACTCCCTACTACTATACCTTACTTTACTTTATTTTCTGCATTTTCCTTTTATAAGAGACCTTTTGGCACTACTGCTTTGTAATGACATCATTGTACTCAACAGTCCCTTTGACCTATTTTTGTAGTCATTAGTCGGACATTAATAAAATTATCTTATCTTATCTTATCTCCAAGCACAATATGGTCAACATTACAACTTTCAATTTTGGAGAACCACTCCTTTCTTTCTTGTTGTGTGTTTGGTGGCCCCTTAATATAGACACCAAACACCTTGTGATGTATTTGAATGAATACTCAAAAAAGAAAGCCATTCTCTTCACCACACCATTGATTATGTGTCAACACTTGATCCACATCATGATTACTTAGCATCTAGATCAATATGTGATTCAACACAACACCTTTGTGACAACTCATTCACACACATTAGCAAGATTCTACAACTAAAAAGATTAGCAAGACTAACCTGTTGAGGGATCAAAGTTAATCGAGTCAATTCAAACTTCACATCGATGATCAATTTCGACTAAGTCAATACCAACCCTAGCTAGCTTGCTTCTAGGATCCGAGAGGATTTGAGGGATCAATTATCCTCGTCTACTATGCTCAAGGCCAACATTAGGCACTACCTCCATTAATGCATTTGATCATTCAATTGTGTGTACATATGTATCATTTCACTTGTAAATGGTTCCACAAGTTTTGACAAATAGAATTCATGTAATACTGTGAGTTTAGGCCCAAAACAATAGTCCTTATGACTTGAGTCACAACATCACTTTAATCCTTGTTGATTTTGTAGCTCATTCTTTTGTATTGACAATAGATGTACATTTGAGCAATCTCTAGTGTTCTCTGCTTTGGAGTTTTTATTCTTTATTATCGCAAGTTCATGTGTTGTTGTGCTTACACATAATATCTTAAGATCATTAGTGCACGCAATATAGCAAGAAGACTTAAGGTGCCCTCAAAGAATGTGCATTAGCCTTCATCCATGTGCCTCAAGAATGGTGCGCCCTTGGTATGTGTGCAAAAGGTGGGATGCCCTCATAGTAAATACAATGAATCCTCCATGTGTGACCTTTTGACCATGTATTATCCTCATAGATATGTGTGCAATCGTGGCCCCTTTGGTTGTTATATTTCCACCCTTGAGAAAGAGCATGGAGGTGCCTAACTATGATATATTTTGTGATCGATTTACTGCAAGAATTGTGGTTCACTGCAACACTTGTTAATGTTAATTCTAGGGGTAACTATAAGAGGTCATCTTCTTTATGCACCCTAACAAATTCCTAGGACTTGATGGATTCTCGGTGAAGTTCTTCCAAATATGTTGGCCATGTATAAAGTCTAATTTGTTGAGAGCACAAACAAAAAGAAGGGATCGAGTGGAACCAAAAACCCAACCCAAAAACCTACAATAAAAAGAGAAAAAAACAAAACTAAAGAAGTGTGCAAGGGTTGAATCTAAAGTATGTTAGGGAGAGAAAGATATCCAAGCCTAAGTGCGCTACACATGAGATGCACAAATGCACATACAAGAGAAAAGATGCCAACCACAAGAGAATGCCAAAGATGTAGTACTCATAGGCTTAAAACACTTGTATTAAAGAGCCTTAGATCAATGATCAAAAAAGATGATTTACAAATGAAGCTTGAGTGGTGTGTTTATACCACTCAAGTAGATGGTGCATCCTCCCAAGAGGGTTTTGGGCCCACATAAGTAGGGGAACACTCCCCAAAAGTGTTAATGAGCCTAGATATCAATGTTGACTAGGTTAGCCTTAACCACACCTAGTAATACAATAAAGGAATAAAGTATGGCTTTAAAAACGATTACAAGTACACTAATGATACATATGAATGGGTCATGGCCACATGTACATATTACACCAATAATTACAACAACCCCCCTTTAGCTAAATAAGGGGCCATGGAAAGAAGTCATTACAACATAAGATATATTGCCCCCCTTAATGTTGAGAAAGGGGCCACATCACCCTCCATCAACTGCATATTAGACACACCAACATGGTTCCACAACTTAGTGAAGGTTACCTCTAGTAGAAGTATAGTGAAGTCAATGTCAATGAGCAAGACTGTTGAAAACAAACAAGTGGAGAGCATCTAGAGTAAGCCAACATCATAAAGAGAGATCCACCATAGCATTTTGATTGGCTAAAGGTACAAAGAATGGCTCAAGTTGTCCTTCAGGGTGAAGCTACCAAAAACAATACATCCAATAAAGACCAACATCATAATGTCGAAAGTAGAGATCCATTGTGATAGACTAAGACTCATCCATGGAAGAATCCATAAGAAGCAGTGTAAAGGATGTTGCAAACCTATAAGCAAAAGTGCCATCAAATAAGGTGAATAAGCACATAGCTCCCCCACAAGAACAATTTTGTTATAGGCACATGAATGTCATCATGAATCGAACACTAAGATGTAGCATCACAATAAAACAAAATATCCACTATAAAAACACCAGCTCTTGGAACATAAAAAACATCTACAAATGTGGTGAAGAGTCAAATATGGTGTCGCCGTATCCTAAAACGAGTAAGGCTTATGAAAAGTGCACCACCATATGTGTATTGTAAGAACAATTCTTATAAGAAGCAAAGAAAACAATCCAAGCAAACTGTGAATAGGAACTCCATCAAAGATAACACTTGTACTGGAAGGATCATATAGACAATATACGTGACTAAGGGCCCAGATACTTGATCCAAAAAACTTTAAATGCAAAATTGATGAAGCCATACCTTCATAAAATGTCAGGTAGGATTAGATCAAACTCATATACAACGTGCACAACTAGATGTGCATTGTGAATTGTGTTAGTAGTATCCCTTGAAGACAAGTCAAGCAAGACTTGAAGACAAAACTCTCAGTATGACAACTATTACATATAGCGTTCTTTTGTATTAGATCTTCCCAAATATAAGTAGCCATGTTGAATAAGGGAAACATCCCTATTGAGGTCATTAGGTTCAACAAAGGATAAAGCTCTGTAAAGTCTTCAAGGAATCCTGTGTATAGACCAATGAAGGGAATAGTACTAGCTCTTCCAAGAAATTTGCACTATATTGTTTCTGTAGTTAGGGTAACACAAGCCTTAGCCAAAAACAAAGACATAGATAAATATTACTACAAACAATGAGCAAGAAGATAGCATTGGATTTTGAAGAAAGGGAAAAAACCCTAGGAAGGAAGCGATTATCTTGTGAAGAGGGTAAAAATCCTTAGAGATACCCTAGGAACCCTAGAAGAGAATCACAATCTTGTATAAGGGTGAAACTCTAAAAGAAGAGATCCAACCTGCAACCCCATAGGTGATGATGAGAAAACTTCAAACCAAATGTTGAAGTGAACCTTGAAAGAGATGATCCAAACAAACTTCTAGATCAACTTCAGTGAGCCCTTAAAGGTGGGCTAAAACCCTAGGAAATCATAAATAAGAGATATTCTAGGAAACCCTAGATCCACAACCCTTAGGGCAATGCCTCTAGCAAAAAATATTTGGATCAATCATAAAAAAAAATCAGATTTGTAAACCCTAGTTCCATAGCCCTTAAGGACATGCCACTAGCCAAAAATCTCCAAAAAATGCTCATAAAAAAAACAAATTTGGAAACCCTAATTTCGCAATAACAAAAAGTGATGTCGCTAGATGTAAGTCTCCAAACTATTGCAAGAAAATTAGGTCTAAAACCCTAGTTATGTTATCACAAAAAGTAGTGACAATACTAGCCCATAGCCCCAGAACAGTTGTTGAAAAAATAATCGGCAAGTAAACCCTAACGTTGGCCATACTAATCTCAATGGTCAAGAACTCTGTAATTAGTGTAGAAACGAGCACCAATAGTCCTAATAAAGTGCGTTTCTAGCCAACAAACCATAATTAAACAACCCTCGATATTCCTACGGTTAGGTTTTCTTTTGCATGCCAATTCTGATCATAGAAATATCAAACATGAACAACCAAGAAAAAAAACTTAAAAAACAACACAGTGAGTAGGGAAGGTTCACACTCACTCTTATACCATGTAGAAATCACAAACAAAAGGAGGGATCGCATGGAACCAAAACACCAACCCAAAAATGAGCAATAAAAAGAGAAAAAAACAACACTAGAGAAGTGTGTAGAGAGAGAAAGATGTCCAAGAATGAGTGCACTACACATGAGATGTGCAAATGCACATAAAAATAAAAATGACAACCACAAGAGAATTTAGGTCTGTCACCAAATTAGTTTTGCATATGAAGGATTAAGAGACTTGGGAAAGTAAAGAAACCAAGAACATTGAAGAATCCATAAATTAATAAATATGTGGTTTGCATGTCAAGGATCTCCAACATGAGGCATCCTTTTCTTTAATGAAAAACATTTTATCTTATTTAAATATGCAGTTAGGAAAGGTACTAATAATAGAGTTGAGTTTTATGCCTTATGCTTGCTTCTCAAAGTTGCAAATAAAAGAGAAATTGTAAATCTTTTGGTTCTAGGGAACTCCAAACTCATCATACATTGAGCAAAGGGGAGAAACAAAATAGAAAATCTAATGCTCATCCCAATCATGAACAATATTTCGAAGATAAGAAACAAGTTTTCATATGTTTCCTTTATTCAAGTGTATCGAGAATGTACTGAGAAGGAAAATAAGCTCTCTAAAGAGGCTTTATCTCTATAGGAAGGTATGTTACATGAAGCACAAACAAATGAGAAAAAGATTCTCCCCCAAAAAATCCATACTTTATACTGACGCATAGTGGGAATGAGGATGAAAATCCGGTTTATCTAAAAATTACCAAGTTTTATGTTGTTGGCCTTTAGGTCATTTATTATGATTTTGGTATTGAAAGGACAAGCATGAGCAAAGAAGTGCCTATGGAAGACTATAGAAAGTAGATATAGGATAGCCTATGGTTTTTTTGGTTTCTAAGGATGCAAAGATCTTATGCTCTAATAGTGTCATATAGACATGGTATATGTTATTATGATTTCTTTCTTGAAATATCAAATATAAAGTTTATTTTCATGGAAAACACACACACACACACACACATATATATATATATATTCCCGAGGAAAATCTCACAAGAAATCGAAGGGTTGCTTCCTCACATTTGTGGATGGCATCCCTAATAAAGTCGTCAACATAGACTAGTTGCCTCTCCCAGGGGAGATTCAAACCAAGCACCTACTCATATATATAAATATATACTCCAAACCCAGAGGGACTCTACCAGACTTGAACCCATGACCTTTCAAAGATCTCCACCTTCAATTGGTCGGTTTTCAAACCGATTGAGCTAACCCATTGGACTTAAATATAGATAGATAGTTGCTTCGTATTCTTTGTTGAGATTTGGGTCCCTTGGAAAGTGGTCCCCTTGTGTTTGTGAGTCTCTAAACACAAAGGGGGAGACTATTACCCTCATACCTTTACTTTATGTTCTAATTTCACATGGATTTTATTCACTTAAGTAATAAAGTGACAATTAATTCACAAGTGGGTGAATTCATAGACATAAAACAAACTATGGAAACTGAAGTAAAGTGGGTTTTTAAGTGAGATTTATAAGAAGTGATCTCACCCATTGATTAGACTTGGATAGATCTAATCTAAGCCATTGATCTTTTAGGTTTGGCCTAAGAAAGGCAAAAGGGGAAGGAATAGATTCATTATTCAACTTGATCACTTGAGAGAATTGGGTGAGGAGAAGAGGAGTGAAGAGGAAGAGAGGAGTGAGGGTTTGGAGAGGATAACTAGGACGCACTTATTGAGGAGGGAGAAAGTTGGTTTGGAGAAGCATTAATGGAGGCTAGGCGCTCTTGTTGGATGGAGGGCGCACTTGTGTAGTAGGGGTGCAAGTCTAGCATGCACGTTTTGGTAGAGGGTGTAACCATTGTTTGAGGAGAGGTTGCTTGTTGTGGAGGAAGCACGCACAAAGGTTTGAGGGTGCACTTCAGTTGCAAGTCATTCAAACAAAGGGAGGGCGCAAGTCTACACTAGCAGGGAGCAAATGTGAGGGCACAAAACCCAAGAAAGGGGGGCGCACTTCAAGAAAGAAACCCATGCCAAACTTGTGAGGAGTTGGCAAGTGTATCAAGTTCCTTGTGCATGTATTTGTTGTACTATTTTTGCTTAAAAAAATCTATAATAAATCTGCTCTCTTACTAGTTTTCCCCTTGGGGGTTTTTCCAAGGTCATGTTGACCAAAAACTACATGTGTTCATTTGTCATGTTTGCTTAGTATTTTCAGTTGTAGGTTGTTAAAGATCTTAGAGGTGTGTTTGATGTTTAATGCATGTTATTGAAGGCTAATTTGGACAGCAAAACCATCCATAATTAATCCTTATAACAAGAGGCATTAAAGAGCATCAAACCAAAATTTGTGGGAAGATTTTGAGAAGGAAAATTTCAGATTTAGTGGGCTGTTTTGAACAGCAAGAAGGCTGTCCTAAAACAGCGTGAAAAACAATTTGAAAGTACCCAAACATAGTGCCCAACAAGAGGTCAAATGACAGGCCTGTTGGGAAGCCCATAGGACCTCATAAAATCTTCATGGTATCAGAGCTTAAGAGCAGTAGAGTGGGCTGATTTGTGAAGCAAACAGGTGGCAGATTGTTACACAGGTTGGGAGCTTCTTTTCACGCTTGAAACTAGTGTCTTAAAGGCAGTTTTCTTTTGCTCAGATCAGATCAGTTTTGGTAGTATTGGGCAGCCATGTCAGTGGCGGGACTGAGGGTGGAGGATAGGCTAGCAAGTGCTGGTAACTGGTCTCCTTGGAAGGCGAGAATTGTTTTGATATTGGAGGAGCTAGAGTTATGGGACATTGCATCTTCCCCAGTGGTTCTTCCACCTGCTACTGCTCTTTTGTTGGTGGAAGAGTTCAGGAAAAGGAATATCAAGGCAAAGAGAACTATCCTTGATGCGGTTAAAGACCATATCATACCTCATGTGTCTGGTAAGGCATTGGCTTATGAGATGTGGGACTCATTATGCAAACTTTACCAGAGCTCTAACCAGAACCGATTGATGGTGCTTCAAGATAAGTTGAGGAGCATCAAAATGATCAAGGTTGAGTCGGTTACTTCATACCTCTCGAGATTCACTGAGACTCGTGATGATTTGGCGGTTGTTGGAGAGATTGTGGATCCCATGGTGTTGTTGAGGACAGCCTTAAATGGCTTTACCAAACCTTAGGAGAATTTTGTGTGAGGCATTGTGGCCAGAGAGACTATGCCCAGTTGGAAGACGCTCTAGGATGACTTCGCGTAGGAGCAGCTGAGGCATGGCTCCACATCTACTAGTCAACAACAGGGTGTTGGAGATGGTGATGAGGGTGACCTTGACTTTTTGGCAAAAGGCAAGGAGAAGACCGGTCAGGGTCCCAAAGGAGGGGCCAAGCAGCAACAACAACAGCGGAGAGGAGGGCAGAAGAAGGATATGAGAAAAGTGATATGTTTTGCTTGTGGCGAGATGGGGCACTATGCTGGACAATGTCCCAAAAAGAAGAAGAAGATGCAGAGTGGTACCACAGTGACGACAGAGGAGGAGGAGTTCACCACTCATTTTGAGAGGGAGTGTGCTTTGATGGTTTGTTGTTTGACCATTGAGACACTATCCAACAGTTAGTGTGTAGACAGAGTTGAGGAGGTCCCGCAGATTCAGAGTGTTGCAGCTCAGGGGACTCAAACTCAGTTATCGAGTACATCGTATTCAGGGGTGACTGGTCCACCCAAGACAACTTCAGTTTCAGAGTTGTCGAGTATACAAACAGTTGGTGCAGATGCTTCAGGGCCACAGACTACTTTGTAGAGATTTGTTGGAGAGTCTCAGAAGTTGGTCAGAGAGAGCAGGGCACCAGAGAGGTTTGGGTCCCACTTGGCTATGGAGACGAGCAGATCAGTTTCAGATTCCACTTCAAGAGGAAGTCGCTTGGTGAGAGACCAAGGTGAGGATCTTTCGTGAGATGCTAGGATTGAGAGACTCTTGGTGAGATGCCAAGGTAGAGACCTTTGGTGAGATGCCAAGATCAAGGCTTGGATCAAGAAGAACTTTGATTCAAGGAGATCTTGGATAGGTGGAGATGGACTTCCATCTAGAGATCATGCGGGTCGAGCAGATCAGAGTTAGAAGCCACTTTTGATGATCAGGCCATAGCCATACTCACCGAGTCTTTGCCAGCAGGCAAGGATGTCTGTCCACTTCAGGGACAAGATTGGAGGGGTGAGTGACACTTTCCTCGGTAAGAGGGAGTGTTGAGATTTGGGTACCTTGGAAAGTGGTTGCCTTGTGTTTGTGAGTCTCTAAACACAAAGGGGGAGACTATTACCCTTATACATTTACTTTATGTTCTAATTTCACATTGACTTTATTCACTTAAATCATAAAGTGAAATTTGTCACTTAAGTCATAAAGTGACAATTAATTCACAAGTGGGTGAATTAATAGACATAAAGCAAA
>ML779541.1:136355-152393 GCA_009831015.1 Picea engelmannii
CATCGAAGTGCGTATGCCATATACCATCATCATAATCCTCTAGTTATTCAAGAGAAGCATCATCTTCATCATCAATGATTCAGATTTTATGAGCAGAACGAAATGAATACAGATTATTAACAGGTGCTTAACACAAAATAACAAAGATACAGTAAAATTGGTTTTCTATTCAATAACGAAATAAGCTGAAACTGTAAAATGCAGCGAAAACAAGCTTGCTGGAATGGTGGTGGCTTATCTCTGAGAAGAGATGTGATGGTTGTGCACATTTGCAAGAGGAATATTACAATGAGGCTCTGAAGGCCTTTTTACAATAAACAATAATTCCAAAAACCCTAAACATCCAAAAACCTAACCCTAGAACATGAAGCGCCAAAAGTCATGTGGGCCCCGTTTGGGTAAGTTAGTACATCAACTTCCCGGGGTCGTAACTTTTGCATATGATCTCTGTTTTAGGCATGTGATAGCCCGTTGGAAAGGTATTGTCGAGTAGATTCATTTTGGGGGCTCATATATCATTAAGGAGATCGATCCCGAAAAACCTTCATTTAGGCCCTCAAAATGACCCCGAAAGTTATAACTGCTAAAAATAGTAAATTGCCAAAATTGTCAGAAAATTATTTTGAGCCAGTTGGAAAAGGTGGGTGGCCACCGATATACATTTGGATCAATCCTCCCTCCTTAGGAAGAAATGGTATCTGTTGCATTGAGGTCCCCCATCAGATGAGGAAATTTTTGTTGAATTTGGCCCTGGGTGAGCCACTTGCCTTGGTGCAGGAGTTGCCTTGCTTTGATGACTCGATAAAGCTGGATCCTTTGTTGTCGAGTGCCCTTGATCGATGTGTCCACAATATGATCATTGGATGCTTGTTGTATGCAGTCAAGTTTGAGCTTTGTTGGTGTCAGTTGTTTTGCTACTTCTGAGGTGTCCAATAATGGTGGGAAATAAGGACGAAGGAGATCGACGTTGAATACTAGGTGCAGGCCAAGGAAGGGAGGAATGTTGAGCTCAAAAGATCTATCCCCCACGACCTTGGTGATAGTGTACGAACCATAACGGAGTGGGCGAAGCTTCTGATGGGGTCCTGTAAGGCGTTCTTTCTGCAAGTGCAACCAAACTTTTCCTCCAACTGAAACTTATGTGGCACCCGATCTTGATCATGGCATTGTTTGTACTTGTCATTGGACTTTTGTAAGATATATTGAACCTGCTGGTGGATGTGTTGGATCCGCTCAATGAACTGGGTGGCTTTGTCAGCTTCAGTTGGAGCAGGAGATGAGTCGGTCGAGGTGACCATAAGGGGAAGTGCAACATCTATGGGACCCAATGGTTGGAATCCTAACCCCACCTGAAAGGGGTTGTGGTCGATTGAGCTATGCAGGGCTCGGTTGTAGCTATGTTGGACATAGGGAAGGCTCTCATCCCATGTGTGAGGGTGATTTGAATTATACATGTGAAGGATATGCACAATCATTCTATTTACAACCTCGGTTTGGCCATCTGTCTGGGGGTGGAAGGTTGTGGATTTGGTGAGCTTGGTGTCGAGCAGTGACCAGAGGCTTGACCAGAATGTGTTGAGAAATCGACTATCCCAATCCGAGACAATGGTTTGTGGGATTCCAAAATGTACCCAGACTCGTTCAAAGAAGAGCTTGGCAGTCGCCTCTGCTATGATGCTCTTCTTGCAGGCAACCATAATCACCATCTTAGAAAAGCGATCAACAACCACAAAAACACAATCATTTCCTCGCTTGGTGGACAAGAGGCCCGACATGTAGTCCATTGAGATGGATTCCCATGGTCTGTTAGGAGTAAGAAGAGGGGTGTACAGGCCATGTTTCTTAGTGGTTGGTTTGTCAATAGCGCAAGTAGTTCAATACCTGATATACTTGTTGACCTCCTGTCTAAGTTTTGGCCAGTAGAAATGTTTATGTAGCATCGCCACTGTCTTTTAGACACCAAAGTGTCCTACCACCTGACTGTAGTGGGCTTCTTAGATTATCTTCGCTCGCTCACTTGATGGAACAGAGATATGGCCCAGACGACACAACAACCCATCCTGAAGATGGAAATTATCGACAACTGTGTTTGCACCCAACATTTGGTAGGTGGTGGGGAAGTCAGGGTTTGTCTCATAGAGTTGGGACCATCCAGATGTCTCATGGCTGCAAGAGTCTAGCACCATGGTGAGTGTCGCGATTGACGGTCTGCTGAGGAAATCAACAACGTGATTGGTGCTTCATGTTTTATACTTGATGTTGAGGTGGAATTGTTGCAAGTATGTGGACCACTTTTGATGGCAGTCATTCTGTAATTTTCCCTATGTCTACATGAACTGCAATGGCTTATGATAAGTGTGGATGACTGTCTCCTTCCCAAGAATGTAATGTCTCCACTGGTGGCAAGCTTGTACAATAGAGTACATTTCTTTGTCGTAAGTAGGGTACTTACATACAATATCTGACAGTGTCTCACTATGATAGGCCACAGGGTGGCCCTGTTGACTGAGAACGACACCCACAGCATAGTCTGAAGCATCTGTCTCAATTTCAAAGGGATGTTGCAGGTATGGTAGTGAAAGTACTGGGGCTGAGCACAAGTGATGCTTCAAATCATTGAATGCTTGTTGTTGGGACTGGCCCCACGCAAATTTTGCCTTACCACCACCCCTGTTTATTTGGCTGAGGGACCATGCAATATGGGAGAATCCCAACACGAACTTGCGGTAGAAATTGGCAAGGCCCAAGAAACTCCTAATCTCAGTGAGTGTTGTTGGGGCTGGCCAGTCACGGATGACTTGGATCTTGGATGGATCCACATGTACTCCATGCTGATCATTGATGTATCCCAGGTAATGGACCCTGTGCATGCCGAAGGATCATTTTTCCAAGTTGGCGTATAGCTTATGTTGTTGCAGGGTGTGTAGAACCTACTGAATATGCTGCAAGTGTTCGACCCAAGTGTTGCTATAAATTAGAATGTCATTCAAATACACCACTACAAAATTATTGGTGAATGGTCAGAGGATATCGTCCATCATCCTCATGAAAGTGGCTGGAGCATTTGTCAAACCAAAGAGCATGACCAACCATTCAAAAAGGCCTTCATTTGACTTGAAGGTGGTCTTCCATACATCTGTCAACTCTATCGGGACCTGGTGGTAGCCATACTTCAAATCAATCTTACTGAAGTATTTGCCCCCCATAAGTTGATCAAGGAGGTCGTTGATTCGGGGAATCAGGTATCGGTTTCTGACTGTGATTTTATTCAGAGTCTGGTAATCAATACAGAGTCGTCAGGTTCCATCTTTCTTTTGTACCATCACGATTGGGCTCCCACAAGGTGATGAGATGGGACAGATGTGCCCCTTGTGGAGCAGTTCTTGGATCTATCGCTCGATCTCCTCATTCTCTAACAAAGAGCAATGATAGACTGGCCCATTGGGAAGAGGTGCGCTGGGGGTCATATCAATGGGGTGCTTGACCTGGTAGTGCAGAGGTACCCCTGTAGGTGAGGAGAAGATTTCCGAGTATTCTTCCATGACCTTATCTACATGCTTCTACTATGTGGAGAGGTCGGCCACAGAGACCCTGGATGTGGTTGCGATCTTTCTCTTATTTTGAGAGTGAATCATGGAGAAGACAAACTTCCCCATCTGAGATATGACCTTCCTGCATTGCATAACAGAGATCAAAGAAATAACACTAGGTGGGACTGCCTCAGGTATCCTGTACAATTTCCTGTTCAAAGTAATAATAACACTACAAGGCCTAGACTCATATACAACATGACGTTTCCATAAATAAGGTTGGCCCAAAAGAACATCATAAAATTCAAGAGGAGAAACATCACATAATACCTCGTTTTTGAAGCGCTTGATGTCATACGACAGTCAACACTGTTGGCTGATGCAGAGATCGCTTCCTTGGCGGAGCCATCCAATGGTGTAGGGTTGTGGGTGCGATGTTGTATGCAGGGCGAGTCATTTGACGAACTCTACTGAGATGAGGTTCTTTTGGATACCGCTATCAACGATGAAGTGTAGCGGGGTGCCTTTTACCCACATTTGTGAATGGAAGAGGTTTTCTCCTTCTTCTGGATCGTCTGGTTCACTAGGCTGGAGCTTGGTGGTAGCAACGATGGCACTGGGTTCCGTGTCAATGATCTGTCTTCCCCTTTCTGGTTCTGGCTCAGAATCAGAATTGGCATCTAATTTAGAGGCTTTCACTTCAGCCACCAACGACTGCTTTGAGCAGAAGTCAACAGTGTTATGCCAAGGGCTCTTATGGAAGTCGCACCACTTCTCGGTATCTTTCTTTGTCTTTGCGGTGTCCTTCTTTGATTGTGGCTTGGACTGGTTGTCCCAATACTGTCCATATTTTCTCTGTCCTTTGTTCTGTGGGTTGGGGCTGCCCTTTCCCGACTTTTGTTGTGAGGGGTTCTCAGGCCCAAATTGTCACGTCTTTTGTTTGAGCTTCTGCTCGATTTTGATGGCATATCGTTAGGCCGCGCCCAAGGATGAGATGTCCAAAAATTACATTTCAGTCTAGATGTATCTATGCAGAGCATCAAAATAATTGAGCACTAGATGTCACTTGAATCTTTCATACAGATCTTGGTGTGCAAGGTATGGAAGATATTTGTGAAATCGGGCACTGCTTGGTCTCTTTCTTGCCGGAGTGTGGTCCATTTGGTATACAAGTCATCATTAACTTCCGATAGGGTAGTATTGTTCCTTAATAACATCCCTGAAGGATTCCCAAGTGGTCGTGACTGAAAATAATGAGGTTTCCTCTATTTCCTTTTTCTCACAGAAAGTTTTCCACCAATATTTGACACGGGGAACGACTTTGAGGAGCACAAAAGTAATATTTTCTCTATTTGAAAAGTTATGGACATAAAAATACCCTTCTAGTAGATTCAACCACTTGTCTACAACATATGTGTCTATCTAACCTTCAAATATAGGAATATCAAAGTTTATTTGTACCTTGAAGGGGGCGACGCCTCCGTTCGAAGAAGATGCGTCACCTGTTGGTAGCCGCCAAAGGATTTGCTCGAAACTATCCATCATCTCATTCCTCTGTTGCGTGAGGGATTCCTCAATCAATAGTTTGAAAGGATCTCATGTCCCATCATCTTTCTTTTCTTCTGCCATGAAAGGTCACTTGGGCGTGTGAGAGCT
Source organism: Picea engelmannii (assembly GCA_009831015.1). Lineage (NCBI taxonomy): Eukaryota > Viridiplantae > Streptophyta > Pinopsida > Pinales > Pinaceae > Picea > Picea engelmannii. Next base: position 141,542 of record ML779541.1, read on the forward strand.
TTTGTCCTCAAGAGAAACAAGCTCAAGACCCAACTCTTTGTACTCCGACCTTGTTGGGGACATGCATTAAGACGACAAGGAGCAGATCGCTCTGATACCACTGATCCAGATTTTATGAGAAGAACAAAATGAATATAGATTATTAATAGGTTCTTAACACAAAATAACAGAGATACAGTAAAGCTGGTTTTCTATTCAATAATGAAATAAGCTGAAACTATAAAATGCAGTAGAAACAAGCTTGCTGGAATGGTGGTGGATTATCTCTGAGAAGAGATGTGACGGTTGCACGCATTCGCAAGAAGAATATTACAATGAGGTTCTGAAGCCATTTTTAAAATAAAAAATAATTCCAAAAACCCTAGACATCCAAAAACCTAACCCTAGGAGATGAAGTGCCAAAAGTGATGTGGGCCCCGTTTGGGTAAGTTAGTACATCAACTTCCCAGGGTCGTAACTTTTGCATATGATCTCCATTTTAGGTGTGTGATAGCCCACTGGAAAGGTATCATCGAGGATATTTATTTTGGGGGCTCAATCATGCCTTCGGATATCATTGAGGAGCTCAATCCTGAAAAACCTTCATTTAGGCCCTCAAAAAGGCCCCGAAAGTTAAAACTGCTAAAAATAGTAAATTGCCAAAATTGTCAGAAAACTGTTTTGAGCCAGTTGGAAAAGGTGGGTGGCCACCGATATCCATATGGATCAATCAAAAACATAATAGACACCCATATCTTCCTCAATATAATTTACATTGGGCTAAGGAACTTTCTCAATATACGATGAAATCATTCCTTCTCTTAAAAAAATGATTTTCATCCCATTTTTGGGAATGGATAGATGTGAACCATCTAACGATAGATAACCAATGGTTAAATTCTGCCAATCCCTACCAAAAATAATTGAGTAATTACTAACATGCATGTCAATTACTTGAATATTGAGAGTGGTTCTAATTTCAAGGTGGGCACGAAGGACTAGAGTCACATCTTTAATCTCACTGATTGTTGATTGTTGTTGATTATTATACGACAACATACTCCTCACGTTTTCATTTGTACAAAAGACTCCTAGTTCTTCCATAATAATCTTGGACATGACACTAGGGATATATCCGCCATTTATTAAGCAACAATGAGCTATCCTATCCATTATTTTTACATAAATATAAAATGGAGGATTTTTTTATAGGATTCCTAAAATTATTTACACCTATTCTATTTACATGTGATTCATCCCCATCAAAATTTTCAAATATACTAGGTATGGAAGAATATTTACCCTCCATATAATTCTTCATATGTTGTTGTTGTCCTGGGACGGTAACCATATCCAAGAGTGATGCATCTACTTTTATGTTAGCTAGTTGATTAAGAATGTTATACTTGGATGGAGGGAAAGATATTGGTGTCTCTGGACTTTGAGTTGTCGTGAAAACTTGAGGATTTGTGTTTTAGGAAGAAGAACTAGGAGAAAAGGTAGTTTTGGGAATATAACCCGTCCCTTTATTCACGTATGATTTACTCCTTGTGTTTATTAACATCACATCTTCCTCGGGAGCCCAATCTAAGACAACAATAGTTTTTCAGTCTGTTTTCCAAATATTCTCTCTTGTTCCATTTTGTTAACCTCATAATTACTTTCTTCATGATTGTCATCACATAAATTACACCAAGCCTCAGAGAGAATAACCTTCGGTTGATTATGAAATGAAGAATTGGTTGGTTGGTTTCTCAAAATAGCTTGAGAAGAAGATCGACAAGAGATTAACTTGAGGTGACACATTTCCTATCATAAGTAATCATTTGATTTCTCATATATTGAATGAGATGCAAAACTGTAGACTTATCAGTTTGCATTATAGAATCTTGTTTTGGAAGACCTATTCTTTCCCATTGTTCTTCGTACTCTAAGCAAGTTTGAAGTGCAGACCCTAAGTTGGTTACATTCTTCTCTTCTAATATATTACGATAAGAAGAGGGCAATGCATTATAGTATTGAATAAAAGCAACTTGGTTATGAGGGTGGATTAACACGAGAGTTTGATTATATAACTTGGTGAAGCAGAGAGTAAAATATTTTATTGTTTCACCATTGTTGTAAACAATATTATTATATTCCCTTAACAAATATGTTGGGTTCTTAGGCTTCCCATATATTTATTTAAACCAATAAGATAATTTTTCCCAAGTTGAAATGAATTTAGGAGGAAATTCGAAAAAAATCAGGTACAACTTTCCCTTCTAAAGAATTGACAAATAAGCGCATGCAAGTGTCATTATCATTTGCGCCTATGTTATGAAATGCATTAGAAAATACAATTAAATGTTCTTTAGTGGAAATGGTACCATATCCTGAGAATTTAGGCAAATGATCCTTAAATTTTGGAAGAGGATTTGCAACTGGTGTACGATTCAAGGGTGACAATACATGCCATGGTGTATTGGTTGCATCTTTTTCAAACTGAAATAAACCAATTTTTTTGATAACTTTGGAGGATTTGTTGTAGACTAAATTGGAATGTGATGACTGAAGATACTTCCAATTATAGAGGAGAAAGAGATTTGTGAAGATGTAGATGAACTAAAACTAGAAGAACATCTTGAAGATTTCATCTGGAAATAAATGGGAATTAAAGATATCAATGAACTAGATGAGTCAGATAAAGATCTACCAAGCTTAGGTTGTTGACTTTCTGAAACAATCTTTCTTCTTCCAATTTCATATAAAGGATTGAACTCAGAAGATAAACCACTCATCCTTTGAGAAGAATGAGATCGAAAGGACATAATCCAACCTCTTACTGAGGGGGTTGATTTCGAGCTTGCCTTTGTTGGGCTTCCCACTATTCATGGATTCTAACGTCTCTAGCAATAGCCTCCCAAGAACGATGAAGTTCAATGTGATTATGAGTTGTTTCTAAAATCATAGTGAATAAAGTCAAAGAAATACTAGTCTGATCATCCAAACCATCACAAATGTTAGGTTGGCGTACAACATGCAAAGTCATGAAATCAGAAAACAAAAGGAGAAAACTAAGAAATTAAAATAGAAGAAAACTAAGTACAAAAATAAGATACAACTACTGAAAAACTATGGATAAGTTCCCTAGTATGGTCACCAAATAAATGTTGATGACAAGGAATGGCTATCCTTATACCAACATTTTTGAATATTATTGGGCTAAGGAAAGATAGTTGGGACTGTTACCCTATGTTTATAACCTTTTGCAAAAATATCAATTAATCCTCAAGAATATGTTCTTGGGACCAGTGTTGTTTTTTATGTTGTGTTATGAAAAAGAAATAAAGAAACATTTATATGAGAAAATTACAATAGATTCAATGAACAATCATAAAACAAAAAATCTAAAATGAGACCTCAAAACCATCAAATGATTTTATTTATACAGTTCTGAAATACATCCAAAAACATTCTTCATACCCCAGAATGGGTAAGGACCAGAATAAGACTTAGAAGTCAGAGGTGGAATTTTACATCACACAGAGACAACTAGTGTCTTCTAAGTAAAACCAATACTGAAAAATAATTGGATCATCAAGCCACAATATGCCATTGTCTTGAATCTGCACAAAATTCCTAATTAGTAGTGGAAATTAATTCATAAATCCAATAAGAATTTATAGACTATCAAAAACAAATGATCAACCTTATAAAGCATGCCAATAATCAATGTTTATTGGTTCTTCTTATTGCCACCTTTGGTAAGACCCTGTTATTCTGTTCCAGATCCACATTGTCAGAAAGCATCGAGGAGTGGTCACAAGATAAAGAAGTTTCAAATAAGATGATGGCATACACTTGCTGGTATATTTTCGAAGACAAAAATCCATCGGTGGGGATAGTGGTCGAAATGATTTCAGGCACACAAAAATTTCAAATATCGAGCCAAAAAATAAAGACATTAAAATCCTACTCAATAACACATTTGGAAGGACACACGATGGCCTATTTTTATGGATCTTCTGCCAATGGAGGTGAAGCTTGTGGGGTTGTCAGTGTTTTTAAACACCCCGGTTCTACAATGCACATGTGGTTTTTAAATTGCGGGATAGGGACCAATACAAAAGCTGAACTTCTGGGTGTTTGGGAAACTCTGCTACTTGCAAATCAGTGGAACATTCAAAGGATACAGATATTGGGGGATTCCAAGGTTGTGATAGATTGGTTAAATCACAAAGGGAAGTTATAGGCTGTCGACATTGAAGGCTGGAAAAAAAAGAATTGAGATCTTGATTTTGTCATTCCAGGGAATCCACTTCCATCACATCTTTCGGGAATTTAATATAGAATTCGATGAACTATCAAAGAAAGCGCTACAGGATCCAAAAGGCATACTTTTTTATTACGCTTGGGATATGGGATTGACAGGTCCTATCTCATCATTAAACCTCTTCTAGCAGCGGTAGGATGGTGGCATGAATTTCTAGCAATTTTTTAGTATTTTAAAATTTTGGATTTCTTAGGAATATTGCACTGAAACTTTCTGTATTGTGTTACCAGTTTCTATCCTGGGGATGGATGTCAGTAATCGTCTTTTTATTTGAGCCTTTTTATTTGAATTTAGTGATTTTCCAGCAGCTGAAAATCTGTTGTATCGAAAGGTTTTTTTTTTTAGATGTAAAAAATTATATATTAATATAATTGGTGAGAATTTTCTATTGAAAAAAAGTGTTTTCAGAAATGAATGAAGTAGTAATGTAATCTCACTCTAGAGAAAGAGCAAGCCTTATTAGAGTCTCTCTCTCTCTCTCTCTCTCTCTCTCTCTCTCTCTCTCTCTCTTGATTGTCCTTCATGTTCTCTTTTATTCTCCAAATGTAGTTTTGAGTAGTTCCGACTACTTTTAGTTAAGTTATTTAAATAACTTTTAGTTAGATAGGGACAAGTCATAGGTAAATATCATAATAAATATTAATTAATATGTGGGGACCTCCTAATTAACTCTTATTGTTTAATTTTCAAAATATCCTATTGTTCCTCCATCAATAATTATGCATTAATGTCATAAAAAAACATTATATACACATATCCCAATCAACCAACACATGAAATATTTCAAAGCACACTTGTGACTCCCAAATACCAAGTGTATATGCATATACATGCCCAAAATAAGTAAATCAGCTAGTTGTCCAAAAATAAATAAGGCATGTCCCAATAATGAAGTCAAATTAAAATAACATCATAAAATCAGAAATCATATTTTTTTGTGTGAGGAAATTTGCCTTTGTCCACTTTCCTTATACTCTGTCAGCTTGGGCATATTTGAATATGCCTTGATGGGAATTTTACCTTTAACTATTGATGCTTCTGGGTGCATATTTTCAAAAGGGGTATGTCCATCCCCATGTCCAGGGTGATGGGAATGTGATGTGATTGAGTGTGAGGATGCTTCAGATTGGTCAGACTTAACATAATTGGACAATCATTTCCCTTTGGAAGGTTCAGGTTCATGGGAAAGGGACTTAAGTATTTTTAATGGTTGAGTTGAATGAGCATGAGATACTTTCGACGCAATGTGTAGGGTAGACCGCTTAGGTGGAGGAGGAGTTAATGGAAATGACATTGTGGTACATACACGAGCTTGAACTTGGGGAGGATTTACAACATCATTCCATCCATCATTGGATGGGATCTCGGGTGGTAAGGACACATGTGGATGTACCTATATTCTAGAGATGCTAGGATGAGGGAGAAAAGGTGGTCCTTCAAGTGGAGGAGGAGTTTGAAAGGCTCTTTGTCCGGATAAGTTTAGGAAACCTGTCTATAAAAGTTGATTAAAATCTTTGAAATCAATATCAAAGTGAATTGAAAATTTGAGTCTCTTGTTTCCTCCTTACCAAAAATCATTTGGGCTTGTTCCTCTGCCTTTATTTCCTCTGCCATGACTTCCTCTATTGAAAAATCTCACCTATTAAACATAAGGCTAGGTTAGGGTATGTATACAATAGAAAGTGAAACATCAAATACCATTTTTATTAACATAGTTTTAGAAATAACTATGACTTGATCAACAAGCAAGAATACATAAAACTAGGGATAAAAGGGAAGGGTAAAACAAAATTTCATCTCTGTTGGGTAAAACTTCACCACCTCATACAAGTGATCATTATTTAAGAACATGGGAATTACAATGTAATTGGGAAAATGAGAGGCTTTATAAAGTATGGAAAGTGAAAATCAATGACAAGGGAAGTAATGTTACATGCTCATAATAACAACACATCAATCATCAACCATCTTTCAATATCCAAATTTCTATCAATAATTATCTCATAAATTCCATGTCAATCACATACTCATTAACTTCTAGCATACTCACTGTACTTATCCAAAGAAACTTTTGACTTTGTTCATGTATCAGGGGGAGAATATATGAACTAAAATGATAATGATATTTGGAAACCGGAAATAATTTATGTAAAATGAGAGTATAAAAGGGATTGGACCTGAACAATCAACCATTTTCCAATATATATATATATATATATATATATATATATATATATATATATATATATATATATATATATCCCTTTCAAAATCTACCCTTGACCATAATTTTTTAATTGATCAAAATATACTTCGTCTGTGAAATATTCATGTCAAGCTGACAAAGAAACATTTCTTATTTCATATAACATGAGGAGGAAAGATGAATTTTTAAAATGATATATGTTCTTGGGAATTAAGGAATAATGAATGAAAAGTGGAAGTATGAGGGATTTCGATGCAAGCCTAGTTGTGAGGTTATCCATCACTTACTTACCCAAAACTTATCTCTTGGGGTTACAGGAATACAAATATTCCTATAACTATGAACTAAAAATAATTTATGTTTGGATCCTCATATCCTTTTCTGTGTTTTAACCCTTACACTACTACAATTTAGAAAAAAAAATATTCTCTTATTGCTACATTCAATTGTGTTCTATGTTTAACATTCAATTGCAGATAGATTATGAGTTTAATCTAAGAACATGGTCAAATTCATTTAATCTCCCTACTTTATGAATCTGAACTTCATTCAGGAACAAGTATGTTGTAGGATTCTTAAATCTCTTACCTTAAGTATTAAGCCACTACTCTTCACCATCAAATGCTTACCTCCAATATTCCTCTATTCAGATCTTTGTAACTAGATCTTCATAAAACACTACATGAATCCAATAGTGGTTACCAAAACCTCAAAGTGTTACCAGAATTATCAATCTAAACTTCAATTCTCCATAACTTCTGCATCTCAAACGGTCATATACAATTCCACTCTGCACTTACATGTTATAGGTACACATCCTCAATTTATAACTTTGCATACCATTTGCTACTCATTCTATAACCTAATATAAATCTGAATGTACAGATGTATTACTCTTACAAGAAGTTGGGCACAATTTATACCTTGAATTTATTGTACATATCATTTTACATATTAATACTAAAATTGGTACAACTCATGATTGATTTTGGACTAGGCACACTTATCATTCTTAGTATGGTGAATCTCCACCAAATCACTCTCAACATAGGGTTTTCATTCAAAAATACTTCTCCACTGGAATATCAACAATGATTTTAAGTAGTAATTGCAATTCTCGTTGGGATTATCTCAAACTTGAATGTTGGAGTCATAACACGACCTACCAACAATATTCAATGTAATAATCTTACCCTTTAACTTCGATAACAATGTGGATGTTTTTAAACCACTATTACTATGGATTCACAATCTTTACAATATTAATTCTATCCATCATTTAAATGTTCAACAAAAGACACAAAAAAAATTCCCATGCTTTCTAGAAATCAATCCAATATTGAAATTACAAAATTACCCAACACATTTCAGCTTGGTCTTTAGAGTGATCTTGATTCTTGAGGAGATCGAACCTTATTTACAACACATTCACAATTGATACCTAGAATTTAGTCGATGAAATAAAACACTAAGGTGTTGACCCTCTTACCTCTTCAACATTGTTTCCATATTTCCAATAGAGTTTGGAATAGCAATTTCCCATCATCATTGTTTGACCACACCTTGGTCACGGTCATTATTGAGTGTATGTATTTCCAATGATTTACCACACAATTTAATTCAACATTTGATTCTCTCAACATAAAGTTCCCACACGACCACAATACAAGGAATTTCCTTGCTTTCAATGCAAACTACCAATCAACGATTCCATAAAATAAATCTCATATTTCACAAGCTTGACCATGCCTTGGTCAATAACCAACCTAGAATAATCAATAACAAATGAATTTGTCAATATTGCTCAATGCAGAGCAATCTTCCTACAAAACAAATACACAATTCAATCCATTCACTAGGATTCGATCCAACATTTAATCACAAAGGTATTTCATTTACATTTGCACAACACATAGATCTAATTTGCATCAATGGCATCAAATTAACCTAAAATCAAATCCAATATTCAATTCTCTCAAGAGGTTCTAAGTCCTCTTCACATGAATCACATATTCCTGTATTCACTGACTGTTGGAAATTATGTCCTCTTCAACCTCTGTGCATTCATACTTCATTACCAAAATCATATACAATTTCCATATTTTACAATTAAATACTTAGTCAGTTCACCATTGCACTCTTGCAGAGAAATTTAGCATAATATCAACAATAGACAGAGATGGTTACAAACCAGAAGCATATAAATATGTTATTCATTTATCAAATTCAGATATGCATAGTTCCATGGCCTGATTACACAATATGGGTGTACACGACCCTTGCCTCTTCCTCCCTACCACTCAACCTATGCCTTCATAGACCTCTATTCTCTCTATGCCTCTCCTCTTTCTTTTTACCTGTAGGCTTACAAATCTTTATACACTTTAGGAACAAACAAAGTTTGTTTTAGATCCTAAAATCTTTTCATAAATCATCCCTATTAAAACCCCTCAAGTCTATGACAAGGAAAATTATCGTTGAACCAATTCATCTATCCAATATTCTATAACTACGGCTCAATCTCTCTAGAAATTCATTTATCAACTTAGAAAATATGATTTTTTACATCAAGGATTTAGAATTCCTCCTCAAATGTCAAGACCCCCTTTTTGAGCTTTGTCTTCCACAAGCTTTGAATTGCCAATAATTACTTGGAAGTTAGGATGCTCTTGCATCATATATGTTCCTGGGAATTAAGGAATAGTGAATGAAAAGTGGAAGTATGAGGGATTTGGTCCTGTATGCAGAAATAAAAACATTTTCAAATCACAAAAATAATATGAGCTATATTTTCTTAAAGGATAATGTAGTTTATGTAGCAACTTCTTTTTCACTCATTGATATTTGAAACCCTGAACAAGAAATGAGAAAGAATTCATGGATTTTGTTTTACATGCATGTTAGTTTTCTGAATCAGAGGATTTCGAACCCATGTCTTTAAAGACTTCCTATGATTCTACCTGACTGTGCATTGAAAGAGTTTCTTTGAACATTACCATGGGTTTTATTTGTATTGCAAACCCTATTGTTGTTGCCTTAACTTTGAGGTTGGGAAATATTTGGTCATATCGTTACATAAAATACTGAAAGAAAATATGAGCTATATGAGTTACATAAAATAATTTTATATATGATAGACCATATAACTATACCATGCATGAATTTGCATAAATGAACTTGCCTTCCTTTGAAATATATCATTTAACTAGAACTCAACCCTTGTGATAAAATCCTTCTTGAGACACCTTTAAATGCAAAAGAGAACCTTTAAATGCTTCATAATATTCCTATGTAAGCATCAATAAAATTTTATGAGTGGAATTTGAGTAAGATAAAATATCATTTTCATGAGAATAACCCCTTTTCCTTCTGTGCAATAAAACTCATAATCAAACCAAAGAAGAAAACATTATCATTGCACAATGTAGATGATACATTTTCAACAGAGTGATAACATTCAATCCCGGGGATAATTGAAATTAAATGTCTTTTCTTTCTCCCTAGGGTGTCCCACCTATAGTTAAATATTTAATATATCATAGATAATAAAAATTTCAAATTATGCCTTGCAACTATTTTCAAGTTGGTGGCTAGTTTGCGAGTTTGCGATTCAACATACATCATCTCTGCTTTGGTGAAACTTTGCAATAGATGCTCCTTGTTTGGAAAGGGGTAATTATATTTAAGCGATGCCTAATTCAAGTTTCTAAATTCAATGCACAATATGATGTCATCAATATTTTTCTGGACAATTACGAGGTTGGATATCTAAGATAAATACCTGATAGGTTCAATTATCCCTACTTCTACCATCTTCTATAATAATTTTTGGACCTAAAGCCTGATATTTTGGTTGATTCGCTTTAGTTTCTTCCCGAATGGTTTTGCACCTTCTTTGAGGGGAATGGCATGTTGTATGACATCTTCCCGATACACTTTCAAGTCTTCATATGACAAAGTGAAGACATATTTAAATTCTCCAATGAGGGCCATTAATTCATGTCTTTCAACATGGCTCATCCCTTTTCCTGGTTTTAATTATCTTAGGGGACGTGTCACTGTGAATATTTAACTCCACAATTTCATCATCTTAATCATTTATTTTCCTCCCTTTATACATGTCATTTCGATCAAACATTATTTCCAAAGGGACCAACCCTTTCATCAAAGAATCATTGGGTAATTATATAACTTTAATGTGTGTTTCCCCATCAAGAAGGTCTACTTGTGTCTCTAAGAAGTCTCTCTTGTTTTGGAGGAAATGCATAATCTAATTTTCGTCATCAAAGACCTTCCAGTGTTCTAGATTATTAGGGATCGAGGGCCTAAAGTTGACCTCCATTCTTTGAGGT
>ML779541.1:153392-186380 GCA_009831015.1 Picea engelmannii
TGAATTTAACAACGTCATCTATTTGTGTAGTTTCTTCAGGGCGATTTATATTTTGAGGATAAGAAGAGATTATATGTTCTTCAATTTCACATGCTCTTTCTTTGGCTTCAATCAAAGTAGTGGGGCAATTTTTTCCTAATAGAAAACCATATGGGTTGCTCATGGTCAACATATAGCAAAGGTAAATGGTATCTTTAAAAGGTTTGAACTATTGAGGAAAACTTTTCACAAGGGTATTAAACTTGTCATTAAATTTCTTAATGCTCTCATTTTGCCTTCTTTTGAAATGATAATATTGATCATAAAGGGAAACATAATCTTCATTTTCCACAAATATTTTTATGAATATATTTCTAAAAGTTTCCCAAGTGGTAATCATTTTGGGAGGGATATTGCTATACCACTCTTTGGCCTTCACTGTGAGAGATAAAGAGAAAAAAATCATACATGCATTCTCATACTGGTCTCGAGAGGCATAGGAATCAAAAACTTATGAAAAGGTGTCCAAGTGATGTCGAGCCGATACAGAGTCTTTCCTTGAAAAGGTGGTAAGTTGTTCTCTAAAACCACTTGGAATTTTATGGGGTGATCCATGAACCTTTTTCATATCGAAGAGTTTGAAAAATCCTTCGACCCAAGCGTTTTGAAACATATTTGTCACACAAGGGGTGGGTAAGGGTGGAGGACTTGGATATTTGTTTCTTCGAGTACAAACCATATGGAGACGCTAGATAAAATTTTATATAAATCTTAATAAAATTCAAAAGGAACTTACCTCCAGTGGAGTCTCCAGGCAAGTCAGGAGTAAAAAATTTGGGATAGACTTGCCAAGTCTCGTTATGGGATTGGAAAGGATTCAAAATCCTCCCCAGAAACGACGCCAAAAATTTTATTGCATGATTTTTAGTTAGGGAAAATCCCAACCCAAACAACAAATGTGTGACACAACTAGACCTATCATTGTCATCGCAATAGATATCTCCCTCGTTTTAGTGATGGACAAGTACAACACAAGGGAGGCTTCCTAGGTGACGCGAGGGGGATCGTAAGGGAAAAGGACAAGGATTGAAGGGACCACCCCTATAGGTCCCTATTAAAGGATCCTAAGGCTTGATGGAGGATGAGTATAGGTCAAGGAAAAGGATTCCAATTGACAATACCTACAAAACAAATGTTAGACAACCCAAACCAAGACAATCTATGATGAAATAAGCCCCGAGACAAGAGGGAAATCAACAAGAAACCCTATTGACCTAAAATTGAAGCATATAACAATGTATATCAACAAAAATATAATTATAACAGCTACAAATTAGACCATTAAAATCAACATATAATATTGAACAATAAATCTTGTATTTAGTAAATAATTTTCCAATGCTTGAACTAAGATTTTGATGGTAAAATAAGGTTGTAAAAGGGTGTTATCAACAATGTTTGTAACAGCCCTATGCCTGTAGAATTTTTTTTTATAGAAGTAAATTCTAACCACTGAAATCAACAAATAAACTGCCCAAACAATATCTCTTTAGTACTAGATTAATTATCACAACTAACAAGCAAATTCCAGCGGTAGAAAAGTGAAGAAATTGTAAGAGAAAGAGAGTTTGTTGCAACCCTAATGGTTGTAGCCTAATTTTTATTACAACATACTAATCACTTGATCGAACAAGATGCCCTTGAAGTGGAATAGAGTCTAAATCATGTAGAATTCAAATCCAACTTGATCAATTTCAAATCCTCAATTTTCACGTTTACCAATGCAACAATTTACAATCTCCAATGCAAATATTAGTGTGTTGTTATTGGGTGAATGGAATCTCTTCCTTGGAAGGAAAACTAACCAAAGAGGAAGAAAAATGTTCTTGAGAGTTAAACCCTTATAAAACCCAAGAAAAACAACAATCCTTCCAAATCGTCTAGCTTGAAATCCAAGATGAACTAGGGTCTAAAAATATTCTAGGGGTGTAAGTCCTCTTACTCCCTAGAGAAATAAACCCTAGATAATCCTTGAAACAAGGGTGTAAACCCTTTTACTCCTTGTGGAAATACTTATAGCCCTTTCAATAGCAAAGAAGAATAAACTTTGGTGGAGGGCGTAAGCCATTTTACTCCTCCTGGGATTTTAAGATATATTTCTTGAATTTAAACAAGCAAGATGACAATAAAATGTAGAAATTACTCAACAAATCCAAGAGATAGCATGCAAGAAAACCCTTACTACCAAGCATCATCCAACAATTTTCTAAATAAAAACATCCAAGAGAAGTCGCTAACCTTTATTACTCGAATATACAAGAATTGCAGCCATTATGACAAGAAAAAGAGAGGCCAAAATTCTCCAAGAGGGCTGAAATTGCAATCCAAAGAACAATATTATGAAGTGACTAGTTATGTTAAAGTGAAAAATGACTAGCCTCTATTTATAGAGGAAAACCCAAACCACAGTCTATCCACATTAAAATCCATAATTTTAGGCTAAAACCAAAATTACAATGCTTAATTAGCAAATCGTTTTTCTCTTTTTTCCCACATAAGCTACAAAATAACCAAAAATAACAAAAGCATGGCACGTAAGCCCATAAATATCCTCTCCAAGGTGGCACGTGTGAAAGTATGCCTCCAAAGGTTAGGACGTCAAGCTAGGAAGGTGCCAAGTCACCCCCAAACCAAGTGATAAGGTGGGGCTTGAAGCCCGCAACACCACCAAGTGCACCAAATGTTCCAAACGTCTCCTCAAAAGTGTGACATCATGCTACCCAAGAGGAACATTTGGTCATAGGAGGGTGGTGTCCTCTTCTCTTCATGTGTTCGAGCCTCGTTCATGTGCTAGAGACATCATCCAAGGTGCAACATTCATCATCATAGGCCTCCAATGTGTGGGGTGCAACATCCATTCAGTGGGATTTCATGCCCATATGAAAGTCCAAGTGGCTTAGTCCCTTCATGAATGAATTTCATCTAGCAAGGTCCTGCAAAGACAAGAGAATGCACCCTCTAAGGGTCAACAAGTCATATGAATCATGCCAAGTAAGACACATCTAATCAAAGAACCACCCAAACAAGTGCATTAAGTCCCCCCTTTTCAAATTAAACAAATGCTCAAAGACCTTATAAACTTTTCCAAATTTAGTTATGGGAGGGGTGTCATGGTGCCCAATTTGGTAGGCCAGTCACCATGTCAAGGAATGTTTCCTAAGAAGACCCTCTCTAGACCATGCAATCAGTATGAGGTGGATTGGGGGAAATACTCTTGGGCACGGGGTTCTTGACATACCAATGGTTCATATTGTCTCATTTATGGGTGCCTTTGTGGAGGGTGTGTTGCATCCCTTCGTTTGCAATGCAACATTTTTCCAAGCCCTTTATTTTCCTTTCATTTTCTTATGGTCCAAATATTGAGTGCTATATGAAATGGAAAGAAAAAGAGCACAAAAATTCCACTTAAAGTTAGAACACATTGAGTTCCATATGAACTGGAAATTAAAGGACACCGTAATGCATTCCCTCGTCAAGAAAGACATTTCATTTATTTAATTTTTAAAGGTCCTTCATTTTTATGGATAAGCGTTTCATGGCTCTTTAGACCTTAGGGTGAGCATCTATAAGGATATATTATGGCTTTTGAATTTTACAGTGCTATCTACAACACCTCTGGGCCTTCAACCCCTTCTTCCCATGAAATGAGGTACAAGCCCTTCTTGGGGTCAATGAACGCAAAAACCAAAAAGATGAGGAAATAGAGGAGAATAAGTGTGGAAAGTGGTAAGTATGAGTGGGAATGGTATGATGACCCTTCATGGAGACCCCCCTAGTAGAAACCCTTTTCTCGAGGGTGGTCAACTTACTAGGATAACATGTTAACCACCAAGGTGAAATAAGGAAAAAGGTATAATTTCAAAGCAAACATTCCATAGTAAGGAAAGGGCCCTTTGCAACATGATCAAATGCTTCAATTATTAAAGGGACACGTACCATGATATTGGACATGTTACCTCATGAAGTAAGACATGTTGTCGTTTCTAGGACATTTTGGTGTGGCAGATGCTTCTATGCTGTTGACGATGAGTGATGATGCATGGTAGAGAGGAGGGGCTATATCTTCTCAACGTGGGCTATGTCAGTCATATGGATCTCAACACTCCATGTCTGCTACCTATGGGCCTCAAGACATCATATCCTTAGTTACCCTTAGGTTGTGGGGTAACATGTATGATAAATCAAATTAAATGAATATCAAATCTATCAGATGATAGCTACCATGACCTTACTTCCACTTATTAATGGGTCTGGAAAATCATATTAAACACATCAAGATAGAAGCTTATCCTTTTTTATAACCTCACCACCTCGTCGTTTGTACTACCTCACTTCCTCCCCACCGCTATCCTTGCATCCTCGATCATATCATATCATGTAACTTCCATCTCATATATGAACCATAATGGAACCAACAGAGTGAGTTGTAACATAATACTAAATATTCCAAGCATATATATATATATATATATATATATATTCTAGAGCTTTTGAAGTAAGAGATGAATATTATACCACCTTAGCAACAATTGGTGTAGAATTGGGATCTATTGCGAAAGAGTTGTGTCAAATGGAGCATCAAGATCTCAAACATATCTACGATAAAAAGAGTTGTCACTGCCATTAGTGACATTCAAAGTGTAGATAAGTTGTACATTCATAAAAATCACAAATGCAAATAAAATTTAGTCCACGAATACTATCTTCTATGGCCAACAAATTTTCTTCAAAGTAGGAAAAATTTCACTGCTCTAAAATATTTTTTTCTTTTGCAGAAACACTTATAGTAAAATTGTCTTTATGAAGCTAATGATTTAAAAAAAATAAATTCTAAAGATATTGATACATATCATAGTAGATTGATGGATGCTTTTGGATTTTATTTCTCCATCCTTCTCATTTAAAGGCTTGAAAATAAATGCCAGGACAAGGAGTAGTGTTCAAAAATGTTTGACCTAGGTATGAAGAGCAGGGAAAACATACATTTCCTTGAACAATACTAGTATTATGAGTGAGGGTTCACATAAAAGGATTATACATATACTAGCATAAGATAACACAAGATTGTTAGCCTAATTTGTTGTAACGACTATTCAGATTACTCAAAGAAAAATACCTTCCATTCCCGTCTTCTCAACCCACCTTCTCTATTTGTACAATGTCCTAGGGATTGACCATATCTATACCAGGAGCAATAATCAGTCAAGTAGAGGAAGGGGTTAATATATTTAACTTATTTCCAAAGTAATATATTCTCCCACCTTTAAAATTGTCTATTTCCAAAGGAAATGAAGCACATTCAATTAAAACTACTTAAAAATGGTATATAGATTTGTTTGTATTCTAATTAAACAAATTTTCATCTAGCATCCTATAAATACTCCAAAGATATTCATGCATTCCTATTTACATGTATGTCTAAATGGCTCTTTACCTAGACATCTAGGTAAAAGAGTGATCTAATTCAATGTACCCTTCAGTCATTGTTGCAACCCAAGCTAATGGTTTTGGAGAAATATTAAAATCTAAAGGAATGATTAGAATATGAATTTAATACTAACACATATGTATATAGAAGATAATACATTATAGGATAATAAGTTAGTTAGGTAAAGTCAATTTAATTTCATCATTATTTGAAAAGGAAACATGAATTATTAGAATAAATTGTTTAAATTAAAAATAAAGCTAGGGACTAGGTGTTTTGCAGTTTGATCTTGTTTAAGAGTAAAAAATTAATTTTTTATAATAATAATTATCTATTTTTGAGGTCACAACCAAGTCTGACACCAAATTAGTGTATCAAACCTCCTTGTTTGTGGGATAAGGGACCCCTTCCACGCAATGATTTGACTGCTAAAGCTTACAGAGGTATACATACCCTACCCCCCTCTGGATAATCACTTAAAGAATGTAATATTTATTTATTTTTATTCTCCATTCAGTTTTTTTCTTAATTAGAGAATAAAAGATATAAATTGATTATTAGGAAATTTTGGATTTTTTTAATATTTATTGTTTATTTCTTATTAAATAAAGATTTTCCTTTTTTAATAATGATATTTGTATAGTTTTTTGTGTTGTTTTATTATAGTTAGTAAGGGGAGTTAGTTAGCATAGCATAACTCATCGCTTTAACAATTTTCCAGTTGGTAATGATGATACAAAAATCATATGGATGGACAAGGACAACTTACAAATTGTTCTTTTTAGATATTTGTATCATGCACTCAAGTGCTCTATTGCATAGGGAAAATGTGGGATTGATTCATGTTGGTATGCCAAAGCTTATTCATTGTTTCACCTCGTTGACTTTGATATTGATAGACCACCTCCACATAAATTTCTAATGGATGCTCCTGATCTCTCCAAGGGAAAGATAAGCTAGGGTATTCATATCTAGATTTATAGAGCGTACCTTTGGTCCACATGATTTGAGCCCAAAGAGTTATTTTCTTCCAAACTTTAGCACTAATTAGTGTTATATATGCAACATATTGATGGGTACATCTAGTTGCTTAAGTACATTAGGATCAAGTGACCTTGCAGCTTGAGGGTCCCTCTCACCTAATTTAGTGTTTTCTCCCACTAGCTTCACAATGAGATAGATCTCAATATTCCTTGGTTGCATTACATTTGGTAGATTTTTTCCTTTGGAGCTTGAGACTAAAGATCATTTTGTATTCAAAATATCTCCTCACTGTGAGATCAAAGGAGAATCTCTTCAAATATTCACTTGGTTCTCTTAAAAATCCATGGCTTATGAGGATCATAGATGCTTAGCCCTCTTCCTCTCAGAGATGTCCAACCTTCAATGATGGTTTACTAAAGGCAAATTCCCTAGAGAAGCATCCATTTGGTTATTTATATTCACTTACAATGTTTGGACACCAGTGAAAAGATGCCTCGTGGCCAACGACCAAGATCAAATGATACACTTGTGAAGCATTGTAGGCATAGTGACTTGATTTCATACCCATCATATATTTTTTGTGGTTTTGAATGTTTTTTTTAGTAAGCACGCAAGACTACTTATATTAATTTATCAATAGGAAATATGTACAAAAATTCTTTGTTGATGGCCTGTCGCTTTGGAAACTAGACCAGTAGTAAAGAAATAAGTCATTTGTCCATCAATTCTCAAAGAGGTTCTTTATAGTACCATGTCTAGCAAAAAAAACAATAAAAAGAGAGAACTGGATCTTGTAAGAAGCTCGTGTGTATCCACTACTTTGTGTCTTCATACAAAACCAAAAAAATATGTACATACTAGTCAATGATTTGGGGGATTTGCAGTTGAGCCATGAGGCGACTCAGATGCTAATTACAAGGTGATTTTCATTGTTGAGGATGTCATCAATGTGCTTGAGGGTGAGAGACAAGCTAAGAATTCTCTAAGTAGCAGGTGAAGACCATCCAATTGCAACCAGATAATGTTCTAAGCATCCTCCCTAGTTTGTATCATTTGTCCCAACAATGTTTTGAGGTGCCAATATAATTCTACAATCTTCCAATACTTAGTTTTGTGCCCTCTTGTGTTACCCACATCTGGAACCTAGCTAGATATATCCTCGTACACCTCCTGGTTATCCATTAAGCTTCTCTCTGTGTGAATTTCTGCTCCCACTTCCTCTAGGTGAGCACGAAACCAAGGCCAGTTTGTCACCTTGAAATTGGTCATCGCAGCTTCAACATCTTGTTGCACCCAGGAATTAGAGGTTCCTTCCCCAACATTGCAGTTGGGTGACTCCATTAGATCACTATTCAAGCACGTGTAGCCATGATGATATTTATTTCGAGGTGTCATTGAACCCAAATCTCTTCCCCATAAGTCAAGGTTGAGATACTTTGTGGAGGGGCAATGTGTCATCTAACAGGGAGCCCGCTTGGCATGGTAATCTCCCTCAACCTCAATGCCTGGAGATATATCTCTATATCAGCCCTACACCTTTCTTTGTGTGCCTGGAAATCATTCTCCTGCCTTCCTTGTCGAGATTGTCTCATGTTTCTTGTGTTAACCATGCCGAAGGAATCAATGATCAAGGTGTTGGTACGTCTTTTCCTATCCATTAAATCAAGGTTTAACTATCACAGGACAATCGTCGACATTCTCATGTGTGATGATGCTTAGAGTTTTCACTCCCTTCTGATCACCATCCATGCGGTCATCGGGCTCTATCTCCAATGCCATACAACTCCCCAACACCCCATATGAGGGTTTATGGTTTTGAATGTTGAAAATTCTCAAATTCTCAAATTTTAATAAGAAAACTTCCTTCTGATATGTTTCTTTATTATTCCTATATCATTATACTTTCTAATTATAATTTTAAAATCAATAAATTTACAATAAAAAAATTTAAATTGTATGTATTAACCTATAATGAAAAATTTCACACGAAAGTTCATATTAGGAACATTTGTATGTTGCAATATAATTTTATCTTGGGAAGCTCATAAATTGAATGAACAACTCCATTCTACAACCTTAGGGAGTCAACTTATCCAATAAATTTAGGCACTTTTCCATGCTAAATTTTTTAAATATTAATTCCACAATTATTGAAGTTACATCTTTGTCATCTCATAAGCCAAAACCTTTTTAGAAAGTTCCTAGGAACCTTCGTAGGAACTATCCAAAAATGTATACTTTATTTTCAATAAGCCAAGAATGGTAGAATCCCCATCACATAAACATATGGAGGAAGATACATTAGTTGTAGGAAAGATACAAATGTATGTCCAATGCACTGTCTTTAAGGCTTTTCTTTAACTTTCAAAGTCACAAGTTCAATATCAACCTTGGAATTTCCCTGTTATGAACGAAGACATCTAAATAACAGAATTTCTCCACAACTTGCATTATGAATTCAAACAAGCTATTATTAACACATGGAGAATGACACACGTTTAATGGTTCTCAATTTCAAAGTTATGAATGTTGTTCATGTTGGAGAACGATTAATGTTGGCCATGTGTGTTGTGGTGAATGAAGCAATGTGTGGGTTTGCAAAAGTCTTTGTCATGTAACAAGGTATGTTGACTTACCATTTTCCTTTGTGAGTCAACAATGTTAGACTCATTAGTGTGCATGCAATGTTCTATGTGTCATTAGGTGGATTTGAGACAAAATTTGTTCCATTGTTATCTCGCAAACACTTTGAGCTATTAATGCCTTTCAATGTAATCTAAGTTAGATTTTGGAAACATTGGTAAAAAATATTGATCCCAAGGGATTCAATATCTCTAGTGTTTTCATTGAGGGGTAAAACCATAATAGCTTAGTTTATGAGATTGTCCCATGTAAGGGATATTTGAGTTTTTGGGATTGTGAATATTGCGTAAAATAATAGCTTCATCTTCTATATTCTCCGTGGGTGTGAAATATTTACAATCCAATTTTAGTAGTTGCATTTGTTATTTTTTTTAAAGTAAAATTTAGTCTATATCAAATTAAAAAGCCATGGGTATGTTTCTAGTAAGTTTTTATTTTTTAAAAAGATTTGTTTATTATTAATCTTGTTGTTGTATAAACATAGTTACAAACTTGACAAAAAGCCTCCAAAGTTCTCATTTTTTAGTTGTTTTTTTTCTTTTCTAAGCAGAGAATTTGTATTCATAAAGAGGTGAAATATACATGCAGACAACTATATCAACCATAAGATTGTCTATATAAAATGACCCAGATTTTGTTGGCATGCCCAAAGGGAAACTAGGCCAACTGACAAAAATATCATTACTATCATATTTTTTCTGAAAAAATATTTCTAACAAGTTTGTATTGGTATCCTTAAGACTAAAAAAAATAAAAATAGTAAACCTAGACTAGAAAGATCCTGACTTATGCAGATTGCATCATTCATCAAGCACATTAACCTGGGGGTTGTTGAAGGCGACAACTTCGACATGGCTTTGGAGATGGTAGGAGCTTCCTTTCCCTTAGCAATCTAAAAGATCCCTTCCTGCATTTTTACAAGTCATGAAAAGATCCCTTCTATAACATGAATACAAATGTAGATTTTCCACTTAATTCACCAAGAATAATAAATTCAAGCCTTAGTTGAAGATCATTCCACCATGAAAAATGCCAAAATACACCACCATAAAGCTCTCCCAAGATGTGCGCACTAGTTATTTCAGCCAATAACCCTTAAAGAGGGCGAAAATTTAAGACCACCACTTATGTGTGACAAGTTCTTTTAAACAATGAATTTACTTTTGCCTTATTTATACAAAATTGTGACCTTAATTAAGTTTTAGGTAAAAAAGATAGGTCGACTTGGCCAGTTTCTTACAGAAATTAATTTATGGGCTAAATAAAATTAAATTTCTACTGAAAAACCCTTTAGGGGTGACGCCATGCCCTTCTAGGGTGAGGTTGAGCTCTCATAGTGGATGTCTTGCCTCTAATGATGGAACGTTTCCCCTCTTAGGATCAATCTCACCATTTGTTGCCAGAACGTTGTGCAAATTTTCTTCTTTCACTGGGGAATCATTGCATGAAGCCCTAGCCCCTCCAATATAATTCCATGGGCTATATGTATGGTCTCTAGGCCTCCCAAGTCCATAGTCCAAGTGAATGAAGGTAGGGCTCATCTGTACAAGTCTTTCTAGAGTGCCTCCAAAGGCAATGACTTCCTTCTTCATGGTACTGTCCTTCAATGTACCTGTCCACTAGGAAAGGTCCTACAGGAACAACAAGTAAGCCCTCCAGAGATTCATAATTCACAAGGATCATAGCATGTAAATCAAATCCAATAATTAAATTACCTAAACATATGCATCAAACCCCCCTTAACTCCAAATGAATGCTCAAAGACATTATGCAATTTGACAAGTTAGTTTTGGAGAGGGTCTCAGGGTGTCCTATTGGGCTAACCTTCTTAAGTTTGGGATGTTTCTGTGGTGTAATATAGTCCAAGTCATGTAAGTGTATGAGGTATCATGAGGTAAATATTTGTGCATGGGATGCATGTGATAACAGGGAAATATAGAGTCTTACCTGTGGGTGCCTTTGTGGAGGAAGAGTTGCACCTTTTCATGAATGCAATTGTTTCCTAGCCCATTCATTTCCTTTTATTCTTAGCTTTATATATTTTGGTATTTTTCTCTTGTGCTTCAAGGAAATAGTTGAGGGCCATTGTCCTAGCTTGATGACCAGAGGTGACAGCGTTATCCACAAACATTTCACAGAAATGAGAAGGTTGGCTCGTGATGAGACCCCCTTTCTCTTGGCTATGCCACTAAGTGCCACTACCCTGGTTTGGTGACCATATAGGTGGTAATGTCAAACCACTACATGCCCATGGTCATAATAGGTCGGTTCGTGATGAGATCTCCTATCCATCAACTAGTACCTTAAGTTTTTATGTTATCTTATGGGTCCCCTTTTCTTATTGAGAAGATTTTGACTACTTTCTCAGGGATCCCTAGGAAAAGCATCTCGAAGGTTTCAAATTGGATTTTAACTCTTTCCAAATACTTTTACCCTATGGTCCTTTAGCCCCTTTTTCCCATGAGGTAAGGTACAACCCTTCCTAGTGTAGCCAATCCCAATGGCCAAACAAGGATAGGGGAGATGGATGGAATGGAGATGGAAATTGATAAGTATGGAGGGAAAGGACGATGAATTTTCACAGGTCCACCTAGTAGCAACCCATTCTAAAGGGAAATCAACTTACTAGGGTATTGTGTCACCTTTCCAGGTATTAACGAGGCAAATAGCATAATTTCAAAGAAAATGTTATGAAATGAAGAAGGATTCAATAAAACGTGTTCAAGTGCTTCAAAAATCAAAGTGATACATGCCATGATACCCGAACTCATTACCTCATGGAGAAAGACTCACTGCTACTTCAGAACCAAGCTGGTGTGATGGATACTTCTATTGTGGACTGCACTGAAAAAAAGAGGGGCCCTCCGGGGCCATGCTTAAATCGTCTGGCTCTCGGTACTCCATGTCTAGGACCTGTGGCCCTCGAGACATGATCTCCTTAATTATCCCTAGGATAGGGGGATAACATATGGATCTAACTCGGGGACATGTTCTCACCGTAGAGTGCATGATAACCTAAACATCTCTGGTATGATCCCTTCCTGCTAAATCTCAACAAAAGATATTAGTAATCCTTAGGGTGGTGATATCACCCCTCGTCCATATATGATAAAATAAACAAATAAGAGCATCTCTAGTCTAGCATATGATTATGAGAATACATATATACATAATGAAACAAGACAATATAAAAATTACAACTACAACTATACTAATATGATATGCAATGGTATGTACAATGGATGAAAATTACTACCTATTCTACCTCACCTGTACTTACCTGTCAAATGCTAGGTATAAGCATACAAATAGTACAACCATGCTAGCAATGTATCATAACACATGCCTTTGTTCTTCATCATGCATTATATCATAACACCCGCCTTTATGCTTCAACATGCATTATATCATAGGAAGTCGTAAATTCTAGCTCATGGAGGCGGGAGGGAGAGACAAAATCATGCCAATTCACCCTGCCAAAAAAGTGATCAATCCATCTCATAAAAGGATCGTGAGAGGTCAAGGACTCAAAGGGCCGGATCAAAGAGTCTCGGGGTTTACTACCTTGGACATCATCACTTCCTAGGGTCTGAGAAGGGATTAACAAGAACTTAGAGGGAAACTAACAACTTCTCGGGGGAAAGATGAAAGATTAAGATAATAAACTTCTTAAGGCATTCAACCTCCCCTTGAATTCTAACGGAATTTTTTTCCCTAAAGAAAACTTGAAACAAGAGACATGTTCCCCAACTATGTCCTTAGTGACATAACAAGGTAAAGCAATCGGAGGGAGTTGGACAACCTTGTCACAAGTATCCTGCTTCATGCAAGCAATGCCCTCACCTTTATCAAAATTTGAGCACAACGATGGTTGATAATATTCTTCATAGAATAAATCCAAGTGCTCAAAGGAATACTCATCAAAACCCTCAAGGTATGACCAAAAATCATTAGGAGAAAATTACACTGGGTCATCCTTGGGTGCTTGGAAAAATTTTGTAATTATATCATCATCTTGTTTCCAAACGTCAAAATTATTAGGAACATCATATCATTATTTTAAAGGAAACATTCGAATATATCCTTCCATATCATATATGGGATGCTCATTGAAACCATTCACATCCCACGTACATCTTCCAACATGTATGAACTCATCAATATTATCAACCATGTCACTACATTTATCATAACATGAAGGATTTAATGCATCCAAGGGCTCCTCTAATACTTCTTCACTTTCCAAATCATAAAATAAAGCATCATCAAAATCTTGGAAAGGGAAATAACTTACTGTGTTAACTTCTTGTTGTGCAGAAACATCAAAGGATTGGATGACTTCATCAAATGGAAGAGCATCCAGTACATCATCCCCAAGACTCGTCTCTTTTATCATATTTTCTCCTTCATCAAAAAATGAAGGACCTAGCTCTTCCAAGGGTTTCTTTACTTCTTCACCTTCTAAATCATAGAACAAAGTGTCATCAAAAACCTGGAAAGGAAAATTATTCACCTCATTCTCTGCGTCTTGTGCAGGAGAGATAGGATCTTGGAGAGATTCATCGGATGCAGGAGGAGCGGATACTAGTGCTTCATCCTCATAACTCACTTCTTTAGTCAAATCTTTACTGCATTCTATTCAATTATGGGAAAAATCTTGCTCCTCTTCAAGGGGTTGACAACCTTCTTCATAAATATCTCCTTCTATATCAAAGGGTTCTTGGTATTGAGTATGGTACACATCCTTGAGATCTTCCACAATCTCAGTGGTGAATCCTTCGTCCTCTAGGGCTATTATGAGATTTTGAAGGGCATCTTCATATGTCTGGCATTGTGGTTTCAAAAACTCAATAAACCTACTAATGAGGTATACAAAAGATGATATACCCATATATTCATAAGAAACCTTAATCTAATCTTGCAAAAAGGATGACAAGGAAAGTATGAACAATTTTACCAGAACATCCTCCCCTTCAAATTCTATCTCACTTATATACTTCAAGAATTCTACAATGTAAGTAATCGGGAGGCCTTACCATTTTATATAAAAATAATGCAGGTATCCTTGAAAACTTTCAAAATCAACATTCAGATACACTTGTTCCTAGGGTGCCATGATCCCATATCTTGGAAATATCACAAAGTTGAGTGTAAGGTGGCACCTTGGAAAAGGTCAATGGAGTCGCCAGATATCTTCTTAAAGATTATCAAAGGGAGTGAGCGAATCACCCTCAGTGGATTATCCAGGTAAGCTTCGTAACATGAAGGATTTGAGGGAAAGGATTATTGAAAAATTGTCGTTGAGGAATATTGACTCAGTCTTCCCCAACAACGATGCCAAAAATGTTATCGCACAATCTATACTTTAACAAAGCCTAAAGGCAAGTAGGCCTATATTGATGTAACACAGAGGTAGTTCTATCACTGTCACCCCAATATAATACCTCTATCTATTTAGGAGGAGAAGAAACTCACTCCAAGGTAGACGTCCCAAGACCTAGTTGGTTGATGAAGGGTAAAAAGACCAGGTAAAACACACCCCTCTCTCTAGGTCACTCGAGGAAAGAAATCACTTGGTAAAGTTTAAGGGGGCAAAAGGAAAAGTGAATGAATGTTACCTTCCCTTTACCAATGAAATAGAAAACTTTAGCAGCAAGCAATGATATCAATGTTTCAAATCAGTGACTTCAAGGTATAAATATGATATTGAAACACTAAATGATGAAATGTATAGCAGCAAAAAATATGTCTAGAAATTGCAAGCTATGATGACAAAAATGATATAAAGACCTTGTAAGTTTGATAGTACTTGGTCACTTACAATTTAAATATTTAAAGAAAGTCATTAAGTGATTTGAATAGGTTGTCAAAGTACTTGCAACAACAGTAAAATAATAATTATGACAACAACAAAACCACTTCAGAAAGTACTTAAATTAGACAATTTAAACAAACACTTTAGCATATAATGATAGTAGTTTTCCTAGTACAAGTGTTGGGTGGTTTTATAAATAGTTTGAGGTTTGTTAAATGATCGTTGTAACAGTAGTTACAGCAGCAGAAACAAACTCAAACAACTTCATAAATTTGCACCTAGAACAATAGGAAAATGAAGACTAGAGCCTTCGGATGACAACACTTAGGCAAATGCAAATTTCTGGGTTATTTTTTAGAGGTTAGTATGTTGTAAATAAGGGTTGTAACAAAAATTATAGCAACAGTAATAAGGTTGTTAGTGTTACTGAAAGTTTCAAGAAGATGTGTTGAAAGTTTGTTTGGTCTCATTCATCCACAAGAGTGTAGAAATCAATGCCTTTTAGGGGCTTATGGAGTTAATAATAGTGATAATATCATTTGGGAAATAAAATAATGAAAATTCTTAGCTAAGGGAAGAAGTAAATGCAAGAGGTGTTGGCACTTCAAGGCCTCAAGTATTTGCCTTTTTTTAAGGGAGGTTTTGCTAGAGAGTAGGCACTTATAGGCCCTAGCGTACCTTCCTTCCTTAGCTTTTGAAAGACAATTTAATTGGTGAGAAGAATGAGATTACTAGAAAGATATCACTTTAGGGCTCTAATAATCACTCCCAAGAAAATGTATAATTGGTAGGATCAAGCTAGTAGAATAGTTATAGAGAGAAAGAAGCATTTGTTGTTTATCCCCTATGGTTTAAACAAGCAATTTCATAATCTTAGACATGAAACAAGTAAAGTTTACCAAAAACATCCATAAAATGAATAAAAATGCAGATTTTCCACTTACTTCACCAAGAATAATCAAGTCAAACCCTAGTTGAAGACCATTCCACCATGATAAATGCCAAAATACACCACCATAAAGCTCTGCCAAGAGGTGCGAACTAGTTACTTCAGCCAATAACCCTTAAAGAGGGAGAAAATTTCAAACCACCTCTCGTGTGTGATGAGTTCTTATAAAAAATGAATTTACTTTTTCCTTATTTATACAAAATTGTGACCTTAATTAAGTTTTAGGTCAAAAAGACATGTCGACCTCGCCAATTTCTTACAAAAATTAATTTCTAGGATAAATAAAATTAATTTGCTACTAAAAACCCCTTTAGGGGTGACGCCATGCCCTTCTAGGGTGACATTGAGATCTCATGGTGGATGTCTTGCCTCTAATGATGGAACGTTTCACCTCCTAGGGCTCAATCTCACCATTTGTTACCAGAACATTGTGCAAATTCCCTTCTTTCACTAGGGCATCACTACATGAATACCTAGACCCTCCAATTTGATGTCATGGGATAGATGGATGGTCTTTAGGCCTCCCAAGGCCATCACCCAAGTTAATGAAGGTAGCGCTCGTTCGTCTAAGGCTTGCTAGAGTGCCTCCAAAGGTAAGGACTTCCTTCTTCATGGTATTATCCTTCAATATACATGTCCACCAGGCAAGGTCCTGCAGGAACAACAAGCAAGCCCTCCAGGGGTTCATAAGTCACAAGGATCATAGCATGTAAATCAAATCCAATAATTAAATTACCTAAAAATTATCATCAAACCCCCCTTAGCCCCAAACGAATGCTCAAAGACGTTTTGCAATTCGACAAGTTAATTTTGGAGAGGGTCTTAGGGTGTTCTATTGGGATATCCTCTCTTAAGTTTGGAATGTTTCCCGGGTGGAATCTTTTCCAAGTCATGTAAGTGTATGAGGTAGCATAGGGTGCATGTGATAACATGGAAATGTAGAGTCTTACCTATGGGTTCCTTTGTGGAGGAAAAGTTGCACCTTGTCATGAATGCAGTAGTTTCTTATCCCATTCATTGCCTTTTATTATTAGCTTTATTTATTTTGGTATTTTGCTCTAATGATTCAAGGAAATAATTGAGGGCCACTGTCCTGGCTTGATGACCATATGTGACAACATTATCCACAAACATTTCACAAAAATGGGAAGGTTGGCTCGTGATGAGGCCCCCTTTCTCTTGGATATGCCACCAAGAGCGACTACCCTAGTTTAGTGACCAGATAGGTGGTAATGTCATGCCGCTACATGCCCATGGTCATAATAGGTTGGCTCGTGATGAAACATCTTATCCATCAACTAGTAACTTGAGTGTTTATTTTATCTTGTGGGTCCCCTTTTCTTACTAAGAATATTTTCATTACTTTCTCGTGGATCCATGGGTGAAGCATCTTGAAGGTTTCAAAATTGGCTTTTAACTCTTGACAACTACTTTTACCCTCTGTGCCTTTAGCCCCTTCTTCCCATGAGGTAAGGTACAACCCTTCCTAGTGTAGTCAATCCCAATTCCCAAACAAGGATAGGGGATATGGAAGGAATGAAGATGGAAAGTGATAAGTATGGAGGGAAAGGGCGATGAATTTTCACAGGTCCACCCAGTAGCAACCCATCCTAAAGGGAAATCAACTTACTAGGGCACTGTGTCACCCTTACAGGTATGAACGAGGTAAGGAGCATAATTTCCAAGCAAACATCATGAAATGAAGAAGGATTCAATACAACATGTTCAAGTGCTTCAAAAATAAGAGCGATACATGCCATGATACTCGAATTCATTACCTCATGGAGAAAGACTCATTGTTACTTCAAGACTAGGTTAGTGTGATGGATATTGTTGTTGTGGATTGCACTGAATAAAAGAGGGTCCCTCTAGGGCCATGCTTAAGTCATCTGTCTCTTGGTACTCCATGTCTAGGACATGTGGGACTCGAGACGTGATTTCCTTAGTTATCCCTAGGCTAGTGGATAACAGGTTGCCATGGTTTTGGTTGCCCCCTGTCGGGGTGTTTTTTTGTTGGGGGTTTGCCCCTTGTCCTTGGTTGGTGCTATTTATGTTATTTCCTTTCTTTTTTTTGTTGCATTGGCTAGGTGGATTGGTCGTATTTAAATGTTCAAAGGCTTGAACCTATTGAACAAGGGAAGGTTGGAAAAAATTGACACCATCATGTTGCTAACCATGTGGTGGGGCAACTTGTTTTGGAGGACCTGGGAATGGATAATATGGATTACATGGTTGGGGAGGCCCATAAGAATCATATGAGGTTGATTTCCCTCCTCTATTTTTGAGCTTATAAATTTAGGCCATGAGTGGGCCGACCACTAAGGTTTGAACCTGACTTGTGGGTGGTGGAGGGATGTGTCCTCCTACCATAGGAGTTGGTGGAACAATAAATGAGGGAGGAGAATAATATGGTGTTCCTCCACATGAATGAGGGTAGTGATGGGCCCAAAACATGGGTACTTGTTGAATATATGGGTTAAAGTGGTCCATGGACCCAATCAACCCATATGTGGCGTGCGAGGCTCTAGGTTTGTCTTGACCAAATGGTAGAGTGCGAGGAGCTTTGGGTAATATTGTATAGAGATACCCTAATTGAGAGTAAATCAAATCAAATTGTTGGCCCTTCATGATGTCCTAATCTTTAGTTTGAGGAAAGTTTGTAGCTACATCCTTGGAAAGGACAAGGACTAGTGATTTGAGGAACCAATCTAATCGTTTTTGTGGGGTGGTATCATCCTTACAAATACTTATTCTATGTCGCCATTCATGACTATGATCAATTATATGGACGGATGTGGTTTATTTTAATTCTAATATAATTTCCAAAACAATGTCATGACGAACTGGGAGTTGAAAGAAAGACAAGAAGGATTTTTCCAAATATTCAAAGGTTGTGTGGGACCTGACTTTCTCATCCACATGGACCAGTGAGTGTTCATTGGAACAATCTTAAACGAATGGAATCTTCCATGATGTTGTTGGAGGAACACCATAAGTAAAAAGATATGATGTGATTAGCAAGGTCTTCCCTTGGATTTCCTTCGAACTTTGGGAAGTCAGAAGGTAGCTCGGTGGGCATATTAGGCCATGTGGGGTCATGAAGGATTGGGTCATTCATCAGTTTCGTCAAATATAGAATGTCGAGGGATGCCAAGTATTGCATGGTAGTAGGTGTTCCAGCCATGATGTGTTGCGGTTGAGAAGAAGTTCCTTGTGAGGAAGATTGGGAGCTTATACCTTGTGAAGAAGGTTGGGATCTGCCTCTTTGTGATGGAGGAATAGTAGGTGGGTTGTTCTTAGTATTAGTTCAAAGTAAGGTAGACCCAAGCAAAGTCGATCCTAGAACAATGACACTCACTGGTGTGTGAGTTGGTTGTGTTTATGTGTTAGAAAAATTGGGAACACCTCCTAATATTGGAGGGAGGTTTCTCAAAAGTATAGAATGATGGGGATGTTGTGGTTCCCCTATGATTATGTATTATATTTGAATGTGTGCAAGTGGTAGTGAGAATAATAAATGAACAAGTGCTTATGTAAATATGGACTATCTCAAGAATGTTTTTGAAAGATGTATGTAATCAAAAAATTGGGTTTCATACATAAACAACTAAAAATGTAAGATGGTTTGGGGTTTATCCACATGGGAGAATAAAATAAAAGGCACATGTCCTAAAATACCTATCGTCCTTCCTCTCAAAAAAAATTGGGACTTCCAAAAACACTTAATAGTGGGGCATGAATCCACTAGAATAGGAACTAGTGAAGGTATGAATCAATCAGTTATAATGAGGGGTGGATGGGCATATCCTGAAAGTACTGGTGATATTTCCCAACAATCATTCAAAATATATTTGATGTGAGAATGTGTTAGGATCCGTCCCTAAATCCTCGTAGCTAGTCATTAGTTACTTGTCATTGCAATAATTTCTCAACCCTCATTATTATCGGGACCACAAGTAGTTAAGGTTGGTTAGTGGAAGTAGTTATGGATAACCCATGGTATTGGCTCATGGTATTTTTTTATTGTGAACTGTACTTAAAATAATGCATCTCTCCATTTTAAGTTGTAGAGGATTATTGTAAGAGAGCTATGCTCATTTGGAGGTTGCCCCCTCAAAGAGACAAGTGAACTAAGTTTTCTTTGATATCAATATTACATTTTTGCTCTATATTTGATGCTCTTGTTACCTGTGCAGTATATTTTCTTATTCTATTAATTTTTCTAGGTATATCACAAGTGGTATCAAAGCACTTTCCTTGGTAAGTGTGGGTGAAATTGTTTTTCGAGGGTAGCGACGTGTTTTGGCATTGATGAATGACGTAGATCTGTCATTCAACACACAAATATGTGGTTGGGGAAGAATACATGCTGGAAATAAAAGTCGTATTTAAGCACACATCTGTTGGCCACCCTTGTAACCCTTGTTGATACCCCTTCGAGTGGTAGCACATCAGACAACACCTGTGCACAAAATTGCTCTGGGTCTCTCAGAACCCACCTAGCTCAACCGATTGGCCACCTGACTATTATAGTGTCATTGACAAAAACACTTGGGAAGATACTCTCTAGTACCTGTGTAATCAGGTACTATGACTAAGGGTATGGTTAAGCCTCCTTAGTTGGTGCCCTGAGATATCGATTCGAGTACTATTTTCGACCCTGCATGTATGTCAAAGAGTTTAACACAGGGAAAACCCTTATCTGTAGGTACCCTAAAATAAACCATAACCCTTGGGAAAGACACAAAAGAGAAAAATAATAACACAGAAAGAGAGCATGCAATATCCATTGTCACGCAACCTAGCCTTTTGCATTCTGGTTGTGAAATTCCTACATCTTTCTTCCTGTTAAGAATTTTGACATTCTGACACTACAAAATTATTCAGCTCGGAGTATAACCCTGCAGGAGTTCAAAAAAATTTCTAGGGACATAAAACACCCTTATCTGAGATCTATCCCATTGGATTCCTCTTTTCTCTCGGATCGCAGTGATACCTATCATTTTTAAGCCTTTTTGTGGACCCGATACCCTTACCCCCTTGTTTTCGACCTATCCCATCAGCTTCCTCTTTTCACCCTGATTGCAATGATCTCTATCATTTTTAAGACTTTTTGTGGACCTAATCTCCTTCCCTACAACCTTATTTGGCACCTAGCCCATCATACTTCTTATCTTGTGTTGATCATTATGGTATCACTCTCCCTAAATATTCTACAATGGCCCCTACCACCCACTCTCAGAAATTGGATGAGTGGGACAATAAGGTAACCCAACTATCTAACAATGTCTATGAGATCAAACAAGCCCCGAGGGACCTTGCTCAATTCAATAAGTGATTTCAAGGCATGGATAAAATAAAGAACAACCTGCAAGCCATTTCTCAACACCTTGGATTACTTGACAAGGATAAGCACTAGGAGTACCACTATGAAGCCCCTCATTCTTCTCATTATAAGAATACTTGTAATTCCCACTCCCCTTGGGGTTCTCAAAACTCCTGGACTAAACTGCCAAAAGTGGAGATGCATAAATTTCATGGATCTGACCCAACTGGGTGAATCTCACAAACAGAACACTACTTCTCCCTCCATGACATTCTAGATGATGAGACCAAACTCCATGTGGGCATTCTATACTTAGATCGGGAACACTGGAAATGGTGGTAGTGGCATATTAAATGTTATCCAAGACATCCCAATTGGAACATGTTCACCAAAGTTGTTTGTGCACGTTTTGATAGGGAACTCATTAGTTGGGGTGCCTCACCAAGCTGAAATAAATTGGTAGGTCGTCGATTTAATCGCATCGTTTGAACAGTTCGCTATAAGAACCGAGGGATTATCTGATGAATTCTATCTTGAATGTTTCATAAGTGGCTTAAAGGAGGAAATGTGTGCTCATGTTTGCATGCATCATCCTATTACTTGGTTGTAGGCTTGCAAATTAGCATTGGAAGCTGAGACCATTCTTCAGGAACAACCCCTTCGTTCTTTAGTCCCTAACCATCCTTGTCAAGGGGCTACCACTGCTCCCACTCAATCCTTGAAGGTTCAAAAGGTGTCTTCAGCAGAAATGGCAGAACGTAGGAAACAAGGTATTTGTTATTACTACGATGACAAATGTGCGCCAAGACATCAATTTCATGAACATAAGTTCTTCTAGATTGATGGGTTAGAGGAATGAATGTACGATGAGGCCCTCGAGCCAAATGATATTGAACCCACCTCGCCCCTCTCAGAGGTCATTGCACCTCCTGAGGAACCAAAAGAACCTGCCATCTCTCTCCATGCCCTTTCTGGTATTGTTGCTTTGCAGACATTAAAGATCAAAGGCTACATCAAAAAGTGACTGGTAGTAGTGTTGATTGAAAGAGACAACACCCATAATTTGATTCATTGCAAGGTATACAAGGATGTCAATTGTTTTATTCGACCATTTTCAAATTTTCAAATTCTCATAGCTAATGGTGGTACAATGAAATGTGGGGGGCGTTGTGAGAATTTCAAACTCCAAATGGGCGATTATACCCTGAAAAACTCACATGTTTTCCATTTCCATAGGTGGTAATGATATTGTATTGGGTGTTGAATGGTTGCACTCTTTGGGACCAATTACCATGGATTATCAAGAGTTATATGTGCTTTACTCAAGAGGCTCACACCTATACCCTTTGCGGCTTGCATGATGGGTCCCCAAAAATTATGATCTCTCACAAAATGGAGAAACTCTTGAAGAAAGGTCATCATGGGGTGATTGGCCAATTTAATTCCATCCATGTACAAGAGCCATCATCCCCAAAAATCCATCATGTTCTACAACTCATCATGGAAAAGCACCACTGGGTCTTTGAGACACCCATGGAATTACCCCCATCCGAGGTGAGAATGATCACATCATCCCTCTCATTCTTGGCAGTCAACCCCCCAATTTACACCCCTGCAGGTACCCCTTTGCTCAAAAAAATGAAACAGAAAAAATAGTGGAGGAATTATTAGAAGTTGGGGTAATTCTCCCAAGTACCAGTCCATACTCCTCCCCTGTTGTAATAATCCTAAATAAAGAAGGTTCTTGTCGCATGTGTCTAGATTTATGTGCCCTTAATAAATTGACCATTAAGGATAAGTTTCTCATTTATGTGATTGATGGCCTATTAGATGAGCTCTAAGGTGTTTGTTTCTTCACCAAATTGGATCTTTGCTCCAGTTATCACCATATTAGGATGAAGGAAACAAATATTTTGAAGACCATTTTCAGAACTCATGAAGGCCATTATGAGTTCTTGGTAATGCCTTTTGGGCTTTGCAATTCTCCATATACCTTCCAAAGTCTCATGAATAAAATCTTGAAGCCATACCTTTGGAAGTTTTTTATGGTTTTCTTTGATGACATTCTTATTTACAACCACACTTGGGATTCCCATCTTCAACATGTGAGAAAACTACTCTAATTGTTAGGGGACCATTAGTTGTTTGTCAAAAAGTCCAAGTGTTATTTTGTGGCAAGTGAGGTCGAATACTTGAGCCACATTTTTTGCTGTGATAGAGTACATGTGGACCCCAACAAGATTCAATCCATGTAGGATTGGCCAAGTCCTAAGACCTTGAAAATCCTTCGAGGTTTCGCTAGCCTCACATGATATTACAAGAAATATGTTCACCATTATGGAAAAATTGCTCGGCCATTGACAAACCTTCTTAAGAAGAATGTATTTCAATGAACGCCTGCAGCCGAGAAAACCTTCCTAGATTTGAAGTAGACCATGTGTACTAACACTATCTTATTAGTCCATGTTTTAAACAAAAATTTTGTGGTCGAATTAGATGCTTCGAGCACTAGTATTGGTGTAATTCTCACCCAAGACAATTGACCTCTTTCTTTCACTAGTCAGGCTTTAAGTGGTCGCAATTTGGGAAAATCTACATATAAAAAGGAAATGATGGTCATTCTCCATGTTGTGCACACTTGGAAACCATATCTATTGGTACATTTTTTTCAAATCAAAACTGATCACCATAATCTCAAGTATTTCCTCGGGTAGAGGTTGTCATCCCGAGAACAAAATAAGTGGCTCACCAAAATGTTGGGCTATGATTATGAGATCATCT
This sequence comes from Picea engelmannii, assembly GCA_009831015.1. Lineage (NCBI taxonomy): Eukaryota > Viridiplantae > Streptophyta > Pinopsida > Pinales > Pinaceae > Picea > Picea engelmannii. Next base: position 177,358 of record ML779541.1, read on the forward strand.
ATAAGAAAGGCGAAGAAAATGTAGTGGTGGATGTGTTGTCCAGAAAATATGAAGATGAAGGTTCCCTCTTTGCTCTATCATTACCTATACCACATTGAATTGATGAAGTTATGTGTGAATGGCTCGCCCATCCCACTATCTCACAGGTAATTCAACGACTTCAAGCTGACATTGTCCCTCCCACTGGCTATAATTATAAATCCAACATACTCATATATAAATATCCCTTGATTCTGTCTCTGGATTCAACACTCAAGTCGAGGGTCTTAAATGAGTTTCATTCTTCTACTCTTGCAGGTCCCTCAATATTCCAAAATACCTATGCTCGGGATCACAACTCTTTTTTTTGGGAAGGTATGAAGAATGATATCCTCACCTTTGTCACTGAATGTGATATTTCTCAATGCCATAAGGAGGAAACTGTGAAGAACCCCAGATCTCTCCAACCATTACCCATTCCATCTTCTATTTGGACTGACATCTCTATGGAATTTATAGTGGGCCTTCCCAAAGCGAGTAACAAGTCAGTCATAATGGTAGTGGTTGAGTGCCTCTCTGAGTATGCACATTGTTGTGTCTTACCACACCCTTTTATTCTAGCTCTAGTTGCACAAGTTTTCATTGATCATATTTTTAAGATGCATGGCATGCCAACATCCATTGTATTCGACCGTGACATGTCCTTCACAAACACATTTTGGCAGGAATTGTTCAAATTACAGCGTACACAATTTAACATGATCACGACATACCATCCACAGACATATGGCCAAATAGAAGTGGTCAATAAGTGTTTAGAAACTTACTTGCATTGTTTTATTTCAGACAAACAACATCAGTGGGTGCAATGGTTACCACTAGAAGAATGGTGGTACAACACTTCTTATCATACAAACACCAAAATGACACCATATGAAATGGTGTATTGCCAACAACCCCCTACAGTAACTTCCTATCTTTCAAGCACATCAAATTCCTAGGCTATTGACAAGTTGTTGCAAGGTAGGGCATTTACCCCCGCGGCTCTAAAGAAAAACCTCCACATGGCCCAAAATCGTATGAGGCAACAAGTTGATCAGAAATTCTTAGAAAGGGTTTTACAAGAGGGTGATCAGGTGTTTCTAAAACTCCAACCTCACAAGAAAAAATTACACAAAGATCTGCCTCCAAAATACATATAGTGTTCCACGTTTCATGTTTGAATAAAGTGGTGGGTCATAATTTTCGGGTTCAAACCATCCTACCTGAACTAGATGAAGAAGGCTCCATTTGACTACAACCAGAATCTATCCTCAACATGCGAGAGAATCACCTACAGGGTTGAACTATCAAAGAAGTGTTGATCAAATGGAAGGACACATCTCCAGAGGATGCAACTTGGGAGCCAACTTCCATCCTGCAACAGTTTCTGCATCTTCATCCTTGAGGAAAAAGTTTCTTTTGAAGGGGGAGGGCATGTTAGGATCCATCCCTAACCCCTCGTAGTTAGTCATTAGTTAGTTGTCATTGTAATAAGTGGTCAACCCTGATTATTATCGGGACCACAAGTAGTTAAGGTTGGTTAGTGGAAGTAGTTATGGATAACCCATGGTATTGGCCCTTAGTATTGGTCTGTGGTGTTGATCTCCAACTTACTAAATTTCAAAAAAATCCTTGTGAAATTAGAAGAGCCCTAGGTAACTAACATGGTGGACATGTGGGTCCTTACACTTGAGTTTTTAATTTTCCTATAATGTTATATAATCTAAGAAAACTTTGAAACTATTCCTAGATTGTAGACATGTGGGCATCTATGGGCCCTTCCAAATCCTTTAAACTTCCTAGGTTGTTTGTTAAAAAAATTGAAACTACCTTAATATTGTTCACATGTGGGCATGTATGGGCCCTTACAAACTTTTAAGATTATGTTTCAAAAATCAAACTAAGAGGTATTGGCTTCTCCTAAAATGTTTGATTTAGTTGCAAAAACAAGCAAACTAAGAGGTATTGGCCTCTACTAAAATGATTGATTTAGTTGCAAAAAGAAGCAAAATAAGAGGTATTGGCCTCTCCTAAAATGAATGATTTTAAAGGGAGATGGTGTAATGTACCTAGCCCCAGGTGGGTCATGTCACTACTAAAATGACCCAATAAAATTTATGATACCTTGATATAAAATGTGGAAATTAACTTACAACATGAAATACAAGTTCACTCAGTTGTCCATGTTCTATAAAAACAAAAATACAATTATTCGTACTATGCACAATAACAATTATTTACATACAACAACATTCAACCATGAAATAAAGACATGAATGCATTTTCCTATTTTCAGTAAGCAACAATAACCAAATATAACTTAGAGTAAATTGCATGGCACTTATATCAGCAATTAACATGGACAACCACAACACACAGGAACACTTATCTTAATGAAATGTGCAACCTGCTACAAAGGACAAACATTCCTCTCAACCATAGACTTTTTGCTCCAATTCTCAACAACAAGACACCCCGATATGGGGATATGAATTCATAAAAGATGGAGGTCCTTAAGGCTAGGTAATGTCCCCCTTTCAACAGTCAAACTCTCAGTTAATTCTAGTCCACCAAAAAACTTTCCCTCAACCTGCACAACCCAAGGGATAGAATTCCACTTCACTACTCACAGTCCCTCGAGCCTTTCCACTCCCCTCTAGAGCTTTCAACACATAATAGACATGAAATCGACTTGCTGGGACTTCAGTACTTCTACAGCTGCAACATGAATTTGCCCAACAAAAACGTCGACACCTTGGACAAACTTCGAGCATATCATCACTTCCAGGCACACGGCCTCTTCTCCACAAAATTATAGTTCCAAAACAACAGCCAACATATCCACACAACTTCCTTCAATCTCCCATACTCAGAATATTGTTACTCATCCCCCCAAAGCTCCATTTAAAACCTCTCTTTATGCAAACACGTGAATGTACCAAAATCAAATCTCCTTACTTACACTCTTCTCCAAGTTGATTGTACTCAACCCCCATGCTCTCAATAACTATGGGAAGTGACTCTCACACCAATACTCTTACATGAATTCAATGATTGGGCTCTAGAACACTCAACAACTAATGGAAGGTTCATGGAAAGGATAATTTAGAGAAAAAATAGAAAATGGGTCCTGGTTTACTAGATATGGGTAACTCTCCCCCTTGGACTCCTTCCCTCTCTTGTTTATACTTAGCTCCTAAGTATCTGTCTATGTCCATATGCACCTCGAAATACATTTTATTCATTATATTTCAATTTACATTGTTTACATATTGGCTCTCGACCATACATCACATTTACAATATACATCACTTGGCTCTCGGCCACAAGCTATATTTACAGTACTCATTGTTATTTTGGGGTTGAAAATGGGGATGTTACATTCCCCTCCCCCTACAAACTACATTGTCCTCAGTGCGCATAACCATATAGTTCACACATTGATATATATAAACATTACATCAAAATCATGATAATTTCACAACTTAATGACTCACGCAACAATTCCAACCAACAATTCCCCTTTCCCCTCAACCGAAACATCAGTTGGACAAGAAATATCTAAATTGTGGCTCCAGGAATTCCAGCTTTCCAAAATAGAGTCTTATTTTGCTTATGTACAAATGTACATTCAATTTTCTTCAAAATTTTAAAAAATGTGTGGGTATGAGTCCCACATGGCTTCCTCGTGCTCCCATGTAGCATCTTCAGGATTGTAACAGGTCCATTGAACCTTTACCAATCTAATGGATTCTTCCAAAGCACTTTGATTTTTTAGTCCATGATGCACACTAGTTCCACCCAGAAATCCCCTCTGTGTTCCACCTCGATCACATTCCAATCAATCACATGATTAGGATCAGGTACATACTTTTTTAATAAAGACACATGGAACACGTTATGAATTCTTATGGTTGCAGGTAATGCTACCATTTATGCAACTGGTCCTATCATTTCTAAAATATCAAAAGGCCCACAATATCTCACTGCCAATTTTGGGAAACTTCCCAATTTTAGCGAGCTTCTCTTGGATTTAACCTTTAAAAACACATGCTCTCCCACTTTGGATTCTTTATTTGTTATCTTTTTATCGGCATAACTCTTTTGTTGATCTTGAGCAACTTTCAAATTTTTTCGAATCTTTACCATTTTTTCTTATGTTTCCTTTAACAATTCTTGCCCAATCACAGCCTTGTTGGCTGGGTTATCCCAACTTACTAGTGTGTTGCATTTTTTGCCATACAATGCTTCAAACGAGCTCGTCTTCAATGATTCCTAATACCCATTGTTGTATGCAAACTCAACTAAATGGATGTAATCCTCCCACTTATAAGGCTTGTCCATTACATGCATTCTCAACATATCTTCAATTATCCAATTAATTCTCTTTGTTTGCCCATCTGACTCTGGGTGATATGTCATACTAAAATTTAAATTTGTTCCAAATCCCCTAAACAACCCCTTCCAAAAATTGGAAGTGAACTTGGGGTCTCTATTCGATACTATTGTCTTCGACACACCATGTATTCTAGCAACTTCTCTCATATAAATTTCTGCAATATTGGTTGCCTTATGAGTTACTTTTCTAGGAATGAAATGTGCATCCTTTGTAAGTTTTTCCACCACTACCATGACGGAATCATGTTTCCTTGTTATCCTAGGCAATTTGGTAATGAAATCTATAGTAACAACTTACCATTTTCATTCAGGAATAGGCAATGGTTGTAACAATCCTGTTGGATGTCTATATTCAACCTTTACCTTTTGACATTCCATGCATCTGGCCAAATAATCAGTGAGATCTTTATTCATACTAGGCCAAAAATATTGGTCTCTTACAGCTATAATAGTTTTCTTATATTCTGGATGTACAGCGCATGGAACATTCTGCATCTTCTTTAGAACCAAATTTATCAATCCAAGAATTGGGGACATAAACTATATTAAAAAATAAGAGGATTCCACCCTCTTCTAGCTTGTAATCCTTGTATTTATGTTGCATATCATCTTGTTGTAAGCTTTGTTTAACTTGCACATAATGTTGATTTGTTTTTACAACTTCTATAATTTTATCTTTTAAATATGCCATGTACATACTAATGGTTGTAGCGTGCATTTTATGCACCCTTCTGTTGAGTGCATCAACCACCTTATTCTCTTTTCCCTTTATGTTCTTGATATCAAAGTTGTAATCACTAAGAAATTCCATTCATCTAGTTTGTCTATCATTTAGTGTTGGTTGGTCAAACATATATTTCAGACCACTATGGTCTTTTCTTAATTCAAATTTCATGTCCATAAGATAATGCCTCCACATCCTTAAGGCATGTACTATGGCTGCTAACTCTAAGTCATGTGTATCATAATTTTTCTCGTGTTCTTTCAATTTTCTGGTCTCATAACAAATTACATGTCTATTTGCATAAGAACTCCTTCAATCCCTTCCTTGCATGCATATGTGCACACAAAAAAATCCTCATCTAGATATGCAACTTTTAGAATATGTGCACTAGTCAATAGATCCCTTAAGCATTGGAAATTTTCTTCACATTTAGCACTTCATTCAAACTTTACTCCTTTCTTTTGAAAATATGTTATTGGGTGTGCAATTTTGGATAATCTCGCAATGAATCTCTTATAGTAACCAACTAGACCCATAAACGATCTAACCTCTTAAATGTGTGTTGGTGTTGGCCAACTATTAATTGCTTCAATATTTTCTGGATCTACTATTATGCCCTCTTCTAAGACAATCTAACCCAAATAATGGATCTGTTTTTTATATTAAAAAAAAGTGCATTTACTTAATTTGACATACAATTGGTGTTCTATTAATACTTGTAACACCATTCTCAAATGTCACTCATACTTTTCCTCTGTCTTGGAGTAAATAATAATATCATCCAAGAATACAATGACAAACTTGTCCAGGAAATATATGAACACCCCATTCATCGGATACATAAATGTAGTCGATGCATTTGTTAACCCAAAAGGCACCACCACAAATTCATAGAGTCCATACCTTGTCCTAAAGGTTGTTTTTATAGTATCCTCTTCTTTTATTCTTACTTGATGATAGCCTGAACTCAAGTCAATCTTGGAGAATATCTTTGTTCCTTTCAGCTAATCAAAAATACCATCAATCATTGTCAAAGGATACTTATTCTTAACTATAACTTTGTTCAGTTGTCTAAAGTCAATACATAGCCTCAATGTTCCATCTTTCTTCTTGACAAAAAGAACAAGGGAACCCCAAGGAGAAACACGTGTGTGTGTACCATTTCTTTAACAACTCTTCTAGTTGAATTTGCAACTCTTTTAGCAATGGTGTGCTCATTCTATATGGATCCTTGGATATTGGGGCATCTCCAGGAATTAAGTCAATAGAAAAATCTATATCCCTCTTTGGTGGAAATCATGGCAACTCCTCAAACATGTATTCAAATTCCTTTAGGATTGGATAATCCTCAAGACTTGGCTCCTTATCATTCATTGTCTCTTCCATATGGGTTGCATATATCTGACACCCTTTTCTAAAGCTTATTTTCATTTGCAATGCTGAAATATCTCAAACAGATATAGGCCTTGGAATACCTTGCACTGTCCTTGAAATCCCTTCTTCATTAAGACATGTGAAAACCTTTTTATAACAATCTAAAACAACACGATGTTTTTCCAGCCAATCCATACCAATCAAGAAGTCATAATACCCAAGCATTATGATGTTCAAGTCTTCCTTAGTGTTAGTTCCATTCATGTTTATAGGAAATTATTTAACAAACTCACTCATTCTTCTCTTGGTTCTAGTAGCTAGTTGAACTAACCAATACTTTTCATGCTTACATTTCTTCAATTTAAATATTTCAACTAGATTTGGATCTATATATCTATGACTAGATCCAAAATAAATTAATATGGCTATGGGATGATTATCAATCTTACCTTCCACTTCAATCATGTGGGATTGATAGTCTATGTGTCTATTGTCCAAGGTTGCATAGATCTTTGGCATGCTTTTTCCCACGTCCTCTATTGTCTCCTCCTTCTTGACGCTATGCAAAATATTCATCTTATCTCATCAGTGAGGAAAATATTTATATATGTGATATCCTTCACATCCCCAACATTTTATGGGTTGTTGCCTTGGCCTCTTTCCCAAGGACTCTGTCATTTTCTGATCACCTTCAGATGGATGCCCTTGTTGATATGATTGAGATCCATTCTTCATGAAAGGTGCCTTAACTAATTTATTCCTTTGATCCATCTTTCCTTTCTTCTTGTCATCCCCGGGCCTTGTTGACGCTTGAATCCGTTAGGACCGAAATGGAAACCTTACAAGGATGTAAATCCCCCTGCGTTTTTATAGAGGTGGTAGTACTCCTCTTTAGATTTTCTTGGGATTTCTATATATTCAAAATGTGGGACTTGACAAAAGTTTGTCGTAGTAATTCAAAGAAACATAAATATTGTGAGAAAATAAAAAGAAAATGTTTTTGTTTTCTTTTAAAAAAAATATCATGAGAAAGGACCAAGAATCACACATTTCACACATTTAAAGAAAATAAGCAAAATTTCCTCACATCCATTATAGTTTAAGATAAACATTTATAATCACATAAAATAAAAAGAAGATGATATGCATGCATAAGAGAAATTTAACAGAGTGGACACATGGGTATCTCAAATAAAGATAATCATAGATCAACCTCAAATACTTTATATTCTGAAAACAAGGTTACAAAGCACAGTCGAGATTGTTCCCAAAGTAGCTCTCTTGAAATTTCTAAAAAATATATAGTATGTTACATATTCTTTGAAATTGTAAATGTGTTTGTCTTAAAGACTGGAATTGCGGTTCCTGCAAACCATAAAAAAAAAATACAAGAAATAATATTTTAGAAGAAAGACGGTGGGCGGTAGAAGAACAACAAGACCTCGTAAGAAGAAAAAATGAGTTATCAGTCTTCGGTTAAACCTTTCTAGTGAAAGAGGTGGAATAACCGGATGAAGGACTTGATAAATAAAAATAAGGATGTGATTAGCATAAACTTATTATGATGGTCTCTCGTGTCCTTTTCATTTTCTTGTTGATGTATTTTTATCGTTTTCATCAACGGTTACAGGAACTGTCTCAACTGCTTATTTCCCTTCATTGGTCCATTTATAGATAGCTTTCTTGAACCATTCTTCGATATAACTTTTCATTGGTGCCACGTTGATTTCATGTCTGATTTTAATGTTGAACAACTCTCCCTCCAAGTCTCTTAGATCAAGGGAAATGTCATGTAATTCTTCTTCAATATCCTAATTTTTTAAGGAGTAATCCACTAGCGAGTTATCTATGGCGTCCTCATCATATTCAATTATACCATAGAATTTTTCAATTGAAAATCCTTTAAAAATATCAATTTTCTCATCAAACTGTTGTTTTGTTAGGAACAACGAGTTAACAATCAACTTGGGATCTTGGACTTCATTAGTGCTTCCGGCTAGGTCCACCTATATGATCCTTTTGAATAGTTCTTCTCTCCTTGATATGGCTTGGATGCACGCTTGAACAATGTTATTCAAGTTCTTTATCGTTTCCTTCCAACACACGTTCAACTCCTTGATCTGGCTTGGAGAGGGGAGGTCCTCCTCTCTTCTCTTTAGCTCTAACATGTTGGAAATTTTAACACCAAAGGGTATTACGACATCAAGATAAAATCCTTCTTTGTTTTTTAGGTTGGCCTACAAATTCTCATGGAATGCATGCACCCTCGAGCCAAAAGAAATCATGTTCTTTGAAATTTCCCAATCTTTTGTAATCAATTCCATTTTTTTCTTGATATTATTCTCCACATAGCCCCTGGATGATGTAAGTAAGCTTGAGGATCCCTTTGATTTAGCGGTGGGCGTGGTGGGTCCGAAAATTGCCAAAGGGATGGCAAGAAGTGGAAGAGGCATCAAGGTCTCTTCCAGTTCCTTAATCCTTTCCTTTAACTTTATATTTTTTTCTT
>ML779541.1:196804-208172 GCA_009831015.1 Picea engelmannii
TTTTTTTTTTTAATCGTGGTCATCTGGATTAATTGCAATTATCACATTTTTTAATATGCAAAATCTTATTATGCTTTTCATTGCACCTTCCTGAGCATGTATGTGCCACTAGGTGGTCCAGTTTTTAGTAGGGCCCTTTTTTGTACTTCCAGAGTGAGTAGGACTATTTCATCCCTTCAAAGGGGGCATGTTGTTATTCAAATATCTTAATATTCACATTCTATAAAGAGTTTTCCGCACTTTGAAATTAAAATTTAATAAATATTAGATTTTTTTGTAAACTCCTAGAATTTGAAATTAAAATTCCTAATTTAATTAAAATTCACTTTCAAAATAAAATATGTTAAGCATGATAATAATTAATTTTTAAAATGTAGTTTTGGTGAAATGTTTTTGATAAAAAAAAATTGCATTTATTTATGTATAATTTTATTTTAACAATTAGTTTTCTATAAATCTTACATTAAATATTGTATATTGATGAAACATTTATATGAATTAATTGGTTTCGACTTTAATTTATTTTAATATTAAAAATTGTTAAGCATTTTAATATTAGATAAATATTTTTCTATATATTTTGTAATATTAAAATTTGTTAAGCATTTTAATATTTGTTGAATATTTTTCTATATATTTTGTATTCATTTTATTTATTTATGTCTATTTTAAAATTATAATTTATTAAATATAAGATTTTCTTTAGTTTAGGGTTTTAGTTTAGAGTTTTTTCTTTTTTGATTTTTTTTTTAAATTTTAGAATTTTTTCATATTTTATTTAAATTTTTAGGTTTTTTTTAGTGTTCTCTATTTTTATTTTTATTTTTCAATTTTTTTTTCCATATTATTTTTTAAAAATATATACCATTTTTTAGATTTTTTTTTTTATGAAATTTTAAATTTTTTTCTTTTCTTTTTTAGGTTTCTTTTTTCCATCCATTTTTTTAATGTTTTTTTTTTTGTTTAATTTGGGTTTTGAATTTTTTTTAAATGTATTTTTTTGCTTCATTACAGTAAAAAAAAATTGCAATTTTTATTTATTTATTTTTCAATGTAAATTTAAGAAGAAAAAAAAGTTAATAAATAAATTTTAAAGTGATAATTTTCTATTCAATTTTGGGTTTTTTTGGCATAGAGATCTATTTTCAAAACCACCGTTTCAATTAGGTCGTAATTAGCCATAGTTTTAATGTTTTGACTTTATTTTTTTTAGGTGTTAATTTTAAGGTTTTTCTGAGCTACTGTATGAGTTTTGAAGGCCATGCTTGAAAAATGTTGTAATTTGACCATGTTTGAAAAATTGGTGATGCCGGTAGCACCACTTTTTCATTTGGGGGTTGATTTTCATGTTTTTTATGCAAAAATATGGGTTTTTTGGGCCAGAGTTCTCGTTTTGAGGTCACGATTCTCATTAAGTTGGTAATTATGTGATACTCGGTGAAACCAGCTTCAAAAGCGTTTACAATCAAATGAAAAATAGCTTTTGCGTGACCAGTAGCGCAAAGTGCACAGTATGCGTGAAAAAAGAGAGGTTGAAATGCATGGTCCTGCGTGGCCTACGTGACTATTTATCCTGTACCTGTGCAAACACGGAGAGATGACGGGACATAAATTTGAAATGGGTTCTCTCAACCAGAGGTTGAATTGTTGTGTCTGAGGGTTGGGCTAGGTCGATTTTGGTCTCTCCAAACACAAAAGAGTGAGAATAAAATCTCTAAAGGCCTAATTAGGGAGGAATTTGACCTCTATCCCTAGTATGGTCACCAATTTGTTGGGCTCTTTTGGTCACTTGGGTGAGCAAAAAGAGGCCCTTTAGCTACCTTGTTCGACCAACAAGACAACATAGGAAGTGGTTAGTTGATTAGTGAATCAACAAGAAAGTAAATAACAAAACAAATAAACAAGAAATGGAAATAAACTCAGCATGTAAAAACTAGAATGGATGCATGAAATTGACACAAAAAATAACTACCCAAATGGAAAGTTATCCTTGAATTGAGAACACCAAAGGAGAAAAATGGGACTTATGAATCCCCTATTCCTCCTTGGGAGGGCCCTTGAGTCCCCCAAAATAAGAGCTTTACTCTCCTATCTATGACTAAAAATGGTGAAGAACTTCTTGGTCAAGTTTCTCAAGAGGAGAGTAGCTTACCAAATGTTATGATTGCTCAAATAGCTCTCAAGAGAATAGATCGCTTCTCTAAGAGAAAATGGGTAGCATAACAATACAATGAAGTTCTTCATTTTCAACATACCATGACCATGTATTTATAGGACCATAGCAATATATTACATAACATGTTCCAAGCGTGAATGGGATACCTTTCGAGGTACTTCCCATCCTTTCGGTCACCCCAAGGAGAGATTTTGGGCCGATCTTGTGGTCTTGTCTTCGTACACTTCAGCCTGGAAGTGGTTGAGGCCCAACCAATTTCATAAATGCATCGTTTCTGCATCAATGCGGGTTTCTTCAGGTACAGTTGCATAGGATGTGCAAAGTGCACATCCAACGCTTTATCGACTGGCATGGATGTGCTCACCCTGACTTTGGTGGAAGTGCACATAAATTCATGGATCATTTTATATAGTTTTGGCATCTTGCTGAAATAGATTATGTAAATGTTAGAAGTATGTTGTGTTTGTGGTGATATTTTCTTCGACCATTGTCTGTATTGCTTGTGAGCGATTTTTTGGTGATAATAGATACCCCCTTATGTGTGAGGTTAGAAGCATATGTATAGATAAAATACACAATTGTTTCTTTTGTGGATAGGAAAGTTGTAGCTTCTATTTGAGAGGGACTGTAGGATCGATCTCTTGGAGGAAGAGGGGATTCTAATGGGAACCAAGTATTCTCCAAAAACTAAAATATAAATATGGGTACAAACGACATAGGCATGCCCCATGCCCGTGTCATGAAACCATAAATAAACGACAATAACTGAAACTATTGATGAAGTGGATGTTTGCAGTGCCCTCAGGGGTGTCAAAAACAACAGATGATGGTTCAGATGACGAAACAGGCTCTAAATCGAGGGACGGATAACTTGGAGGCATTAATGGCCTAGCAAATTTAGAGGTCTTTGACTGTTATTGAAAACTGCAATATTCACATAGTAATACCCACTGCAACATGAAGCTTTGTTGGATTTGAATGTTATGGGGGTCAACAACATCAGAAAGCATTGAAGCAAAGGGAAGGAAGTGTGACTGCAAGAAGAAAAGGGATTCTTGCTATTGATCTGATCAAAATGGTTTCAAGAACTAGATGGATGAATGAATTGGTAACATGGACAAAGTTTGATATCTATGGGACTCGAGAACTGCCCTTGTTTGGGGGATGATAAATGATGGAAACAATCATAAACATGATTTGGTTTCAGGGGGACGACCAAATATTGGGTGAACTGTGTTGAGTGGGTAATACTACAAAGGAATGGAGGATATGTCAAAATATGGAAGTGGGGGACAAGGGCATTAGTGATAGTCGATACTTTGGCCATGATAGGAATATATTTGCAAAGATGGTGATGAAAGTTAAATTCCCCAACCAAGGGCGACATTAGTTGTTGTGTGCCAAGGAAAAAATACCATCAGTGGCGACGAAAAAAGTCTGCTCTACTTGTTGGAATTTGAAATTTGCTTTATACAATTACCAAATGAATAAAGAATAAATGGGTTGAAAGTATACATATAGAAACGGGTGCCCCAATGAAGGATGGTTGGGCTTGTGTGGGGTGTCAGTAATGAGATGAAACTGATGAAGGGTGGGGGCCCCATGGGTGGGTTTCTATACTAGGTAGATGGATGGAGGATGAAGTTGCATATGGGCATTGATGTTGGGTGAGATGGAGGGTTAATGGTAATTTGGAGGTGCATTTTATGTAACCAAAAACATGATGCGGGAGTCCATAATGGGGTGGTTAACATGATGATGAGTAAGAAGTATGTGGTTCTTTCTCTAGGGTGTAACACTACTAGGACTCTCGATCCTGATGGGTAGAAAAACATGAGTGTCAATATGTCAAGGGGTAAACATATGTGGGAAAACTCATGGGGGTGAGAATGTTACCGGGTAATAGTATCTAAATGTGATAGAGGTGGGCGTACTATAGAGCTAGATATAGGGGTCTTAAAGGTGAATGTTGAGGGTTATGATTGGGATATGCATTTATTTGCAGAGGGCTTGAGAGCATGCAAGTTTTGAACATATACCTGAAGGGGACATAGGGTGGCGAAGATTGAATGGTTTGTAGATTGTTGTACCAAGTACCTGCACACACAAGCATCAAATACCCAATGTGAAAAATATCTAAAAAGTAAAGAACATATGACATGTATTTGATAAAAATTATAATGAGTATGCGTACCTAGGCTCGGGGTTGGGAGAGGGCTCCCCAATACTTATTGGTAAAATGAAAAATGGGCTATACTAGCATGTAGGTGACAAAGTCTTGATCGTTGTGCCACGAACAGTGTGAAAAATGGGGCCCCTAGGCTCCATAATAGATTATTGAAAGTTTGGGGAGGGGCACATATATGGGCGGGAGGCCCATAATTCCACCTCATTTGTACTTGCATGAGTTGAGTTTCAACTGCTCTTTGAGGGAGTCAAAAGTAGTTTGGGCAGGTTGGTCTCATTGAAATGGGATGTCACACCCTAGTAAGCGTAAGAGGTCGTGGGCACGAATTGCATAGTCAGGAAAAAACAGTGTAAGAAGTTGGATTTGCATCGGATACTTTGCAGGTGGTGAAAGTTCTTTGGAGGGGGGATTTCATTAATGGATTGGAATTTGAGGGGGTCTACTCTGATCCCTTCTTGGGAAACGATAAATCCAAGCAAGTGTTCAGTTGTAACACAGAACACACACTTGAGGGGGTTCAAGCGGATATTTTATCTACGACAACGTTGAAAGATAAGTCGCAAATGTTCTAAAGTCTCTGAACGCTTCTTTAACTGAGCAGTGAGGTCATCTAAGTAGGCCAAAATAATATGGGAAATATCATGAAAATCATATTGCATGGCACGTTGGAAAGTGCCTCCTACATTCATGAGCCCAAATGGAATGACCTGATAGGTGAAAGTGTGCCAAGGGGTGGTAAATGCAGTTTTGTATTGGTTTGCATGGAGGATTTGGATCCGGTTGTAGCCGGATAAGTCATCCATTAGTGAGAGGACTTCATGTCTGGTATAGACGTCGAACACTTGGTAAATGAATGGGGTAGGAAAATTTTCCTTGGGACAAGCTTGATTGAGGTCACATAAATCCATGAAAACTCAGATGGTACCCTATATTTTGTTGACATGCACCAGGTCGAGACCCAATATGTATATGTAATGGGATATACGAACCCATTAGAGCATAACTTATCTATTTCGGCGTTGATAGCCATGGATTTTGAGGGATGTAGTGGTCTTTTATTTTGACGAATGAGAGCAACATCGGGCCATGTGTTGATGAAATGTTTGAAAATGGTTGGGTCTAATCCGGGAATTTCTATGTATGACTAGGAAAAAACATCCTGAAAATCTTGAAAGAGAGACTTGTAAGTGGAGATTTATTTAGGAGAGAATGTGGCACCAAGGGTGATCTCTTTGGAAATCCCGGGGTTGACTGAGATGTCAACTTTGATGGTAAGGGATATGTTTTCCATGTTCCCTTCTTCAAAAGCGTCAGGTGCAAGGATTGGATTCTTGAACCAATCTACATATCCGAGAGGGATGAAATCTTTAGTGTCAAACGCATAGACATGAGTGTCTAGGCATGGTTGAAAGGCTTCTTGGGATAAGAAAAAATATATGTGATGCATGGCATCCCATGGGAGATCGGGTGTTGTCATGGCCTCTAATATGTCTTCATCAGATTGGAAGATGTGGGAGAACAATGGGTCCTCAAAGCTCTGATCGGGTGGATGGGATGTTTTGGTATCTGAGGTTTGATTAAGACCAAGGATAAAGTTGGTGTCTATGGAGAGCATATGATATGAATATGGGTGATCAACAGTTTTGGCTGAGGTAAGTGGACCTGCGAGAGGATTTTGAGGGGCTTCAATAGACAACATGAACCATATATCTATACTCATATGTGGGGTATGGGAAATGGGGGGAGGGATAATGTCATGAATGGGACTTACTAGAGAATTTGGTGGATTCAATGAGAGGTATTCTAATGGTTGAAGTATGGGAATGACTAGTGGGGTCAAGGGTAAAAGGTTGGGCCTTGATATTGGTATGGTATGGACGTCTTGTGAAGGTATGACCATTGTTAGGTCATTAGGAGGGTGAATTTATGTGGGAACATGTGGCAAAGTAGTCATATGTCGATCTTGAGAAGAGATGATGAGAGGGAAGATATATGTGAAATTGTGTGTTTGATCACACAATGCGCAAGGGCATCTCATCTGTTCATTTACTGACATGGAAAAATAATAAATGTCAGTAACATTTGTGGTGGTAGGTGGTGCTTGTGAGGACACAGGAAATGTAGTTTGGTGTATTGCTGCTAGAGTCTCTCAAACCTGAGAGAGAGATGGGCAATGATGGGTGTAATGGCCATACTGTGTGTAGATGGCACAAGCATGTTTGGTGCGGAGCCCTTTATGTTTGGACAAAGAAGGCTTCATTGTTGTGGGTGATACTACTGGGGTAGGCAATAATGGCATTGTTTTGGGAAATGGAATGAGATTTTGTAACTCTAGAAAAGTGGGGAAGATATTGGTTGGGTGTCTGATTGTGGTGCAAAGTGCGCATGGTGTTTGGATGCGAGGTTGAGGAGTTAGGATGGAATATTTTTATTTTGGGTGCCTCTATTGTTGATTGCATTGCCCTCTTTGTTGGAATTAATCCCCCCAATTGTGTGATATGTTGGAAGAGTTGACGTTTGAGACATTGAGTGCATGGGAAACACCTTTGGCTAAGGAGGAATGGATGGGGTCGGTACCATAGAGGGTGGCTCTAAATACCAAAATGGGATGTCGATCAATTTGTTGGGCAAGGTGAGGATAGTAGCAACTTGGTATGTTGAAATGTCAGGTGAGGAGTTAAAGAAGGGGATTTTGGTTAGGGCCTAATGAACCATTTTCCAAATGGGTGATGGGGATATATTCATTGGATTTAGTTCAAGACTAGGTGGTGACATGGAAGTCGTTGGGTTAGATTGAGGTATGTAGGCCTATGTGGCCACTTGGGGTATGTGTGGTTCAGGGGAAGACTCATCGGGGATTTCTATGCCATCTGAGGTGACAACACATACATTTGTTGCTCCACAGGGTAAGGAAGAAGGGGGGTCTCCTTTATAAGAACCTACTAGTGAGGGGTCTCTAAAGATTCATGGTCCAATGTCAACAATGGATCAAATGTCAGAACTAGACCTATGAGTGGGAGGACATTGTCTATGTTCCTTGAATTATTGGGTTTTTATTGAACTAATTGGTCAATGGTAATGATATTCCCTTTGGGAGGGAAAAGCATAGTGTGGAAGACGAAAGATGCAACCACTTTCATGGCATGCATGTAACTTCTCCCAAATAGGAAATTTTAGTCCAACGAGGAATCGATGACCTCTATATCAATGATAATGGTTTTTCCCACAAGTTCTACTGGAACCTTTTTGTAGAGGCCTTCTGGTTATCATGGACAACCATCATACACCCTAAGGGTAATGGTGGATGGGATGAGTTCCAGGGAACCCAGTTGTTCCGATATTGTTTTGGAAATGATGCATGTAGATGCCCCTTCATCAATGATGCACCGATGTATTGGGCGGTTTCGAATTTCGACTGGTATTTGGAAATCCACCAATGGTGGGAGGCATGGTTCGATGTTATCCAGGTCAAAACTGATCAGACAGGTATTTGATGGGTCGACTACCCCCAAGTTTGAAAGCAGGGTCTTCCTTTGTGATGGACAAGTTTGAAGGACCTCCAAGATGGACAAGGTTGTTGTATATTGAGCTAACTCATCGACTAGGATATAATTGAGTGTCGCCCTTGCATGGGGGTTGTTTATATTCCTACATATTGGTGTGCGGGGGATGCATATAGTAGTTTCTATGCTTGTGTGAGGTATCTTCAATGGTTGTCCTACTGGTAATGGGGGTGAATATGATGTAGTCAGCGTGGGGTCGGGAGGTGCACCATACTCTTGGATATAATTCTGAAGGAGAATATCATCTTCAGTGGTGAGGAGGATGGGTCAATCAGTGGGGTTTCTAGATGGAGGTTGACCTGGGTTGGGATTTTGTCCCATCTAGTGTGTATTAGGAACTATTTTTTGTTGGGTGTTAATGACTCCCTGATAAGGAATGGGATTATGTAGAACTGCTAGAGTTTGTGGTTGCATGTAGTTTTGAGGGATGTGTGGTGGTCCCTGTGGGGTAGGGGTTCTAGGTGGGTTCATGGCTTCCATCATCCTTTTGTAATCCACAATATGAGAGAAGTGGTGAGTATAATGGCCATACTCCCCGTAAAGTGCGCAAGGGAAATTGGTCATGAGGTTGGATTTTTCCCCTCGTTCTATAATCCATTGTTATTTCCCCCTTAGGGATTTTGGTTGCCATAGTTATGGTTTCCCATTGTCAGGGTGTTTGTTTGTTGGGGGTTACCCCCCTATCCTTGGCTGGTATTATTTATGGTACTTCCTTTCTTTTTTTTGTTGGTTTGGTTAGGTGGATTGGTCGTATTTAATTGTTCAAAGGCTTGAACCTGTTGAATAGGGGAAGGTTGGACAAAATTAACACCAACCTATTGTTGACCATGCGGTGGGGAAATTTTTTGTGGGGGACCTAAGAATGGAGAATATGTATTATCTGTTGGGGGAGGTCCATAAGAAGTGTATGAGGTTTATGTCCCTCCTTCGTTGTTGAGGTTATAAGTTGGGCCCATGAGTGGTCCATCCACTAAGGTTTGAACCTGACTTGTGGGTGGTGGAGGGATGTGTCCTCCTATCGTAGGATTTGGTGGCACAATAAATGGGGGAGGAGTCGGGGGAGGATAATATGGTGTTCCTCCATGTGACTGGGGTAGTGATGGGCCCAAAACGTGGGTATTTGTTGACTATATGGGTTAAAGTGGGTCATGGACCCAATCAACCCATATGCGGCGTGTGAGGCTCCAAAATTGTCTTGACCAAATGGTAGAGGGAGAGGATCATCGATTAATACTGTATAGAGATACCCTTATTGAGATTAAATCAAATCAAATTGTTGGGCCTTGAGGATGGCCTCGTCTTCAATTTGAGGGAAGGTTGTAGTTACATCCTTGGCAAGGACAGGGACTATTTATTTGAGGAACCAATCTAATAGTTGTTGTGGGGTGGTATCAACATTACAAATACTTCTTTTATGTTGTCATTCGTGAATATGATCAGTGATATGGAAGGATGTGGTTTGTTTGAATTCTGATAGAATTTCCAAACTAGTGTCATGACAAATTGGGAGTTGAAAGAAAGACAAGAAGGATTTTTCCAAAGATTCAAAGGTCGTATGTGACCTAGCTTTATCATCCACATACCATTTGGTAGATGGACCAGTGAGTGTTCTTTGGAACAATCATAAGTGAATGGAATATTCCATGATGGTATTGGAGGAACACAACAAATGAAAAGATATGATGTGATTAGCAGGGTCTTCTCCTGGATTTCCTTCAAAATTTGGGATGTCAGAAGGTAGCTTCGTGGTCATATTGGGCCATGTGAGTTCATGAAGGATTGGGTCATTCGTCAGTTTGGTCAAATCGGAAATGTTGAGGGATGGAAAGTATGGCATGGTAGGAGGTGTTCCAACCATGATGTGATGTGGTTGAGAAGAAGTTCCTTGTCAGGAAGGTTGGGATCTTGTACCTTTTGAAGAAGGTTGGGCTCCACCTCCTTGTGAAGGAGGACTAATAGGTGGGTTGTTCTAGGTATTGGTTTCAAGTAAGGTGGACCCAAGAAAAGTTGATCCTAGAATAGTGGCACTCATTGGTGTATGAGTTGGTTGTGTTGATGTGTCAGCAAGATTGGAGGGAGGTTTCTCGAACATCTAGAAGGACATGGATGTTGTGTTTCCCCTATGATTCTGGACTATATGTGAATGTGTGCAAGTGGTAGTGAGAAGAATAAATGAACAAGTTCTTCTATAAATATGGACTATCTCAACAATGTTTTTGAAATTTGTATGTAATCAAAACAATGGGTTTCATACATAAATAAGTAACAATGTAAGATGGTTTGGGGTTTATCCAGGTGGGAGAGTAAAATAAAAGGCATGTGTCCTAAAATACATATCATCCTTCCTCTCAAAAATCATTGGGCCTTCCAAAAGCACTCAACAATGGGGCATGAATCCACCAGAAGAGGAACTAGTGAAGGTATGAATCAATCAGTTATAATGAGGGGTGAATGGGGCATATCCCGAAAGTACTAGTGATATTTCCCAACATTCATTCAAAATATTATTGAGGTGCAATTGTATCCCACAACCACCACCTGGGTGGAAAACCTTTATTTGGAAACTAAGCTACCTCGATCAAGCATGACATTTATAGTTTCAACCTAAGAAATGGGTCACGACCTGGATGATTTCCAAGGTTTGGGTGACCTTCGACCCTTCACGAGTATCCCCTAGCCTTATGGTGTAGGAATTCTCGATTTAGAGGATTTTGGTATCCTATTTCGTAACTTCTAAGTTTCAATGAGAAATGATAATGGGGAGTTATTTGGATTAATATCCCCAATATCTTAACTTAGACTACAATTTTCTTTTTTGATCCTCCTGTGGAGGTCAAAGATGTGTCGTTTAGTGGTTGATTTTAGGATTTGAAGTGGGTTGTCAGGTTGGGGTCATGGGACAACCTCGTTGATTAAAATGGTATGAGCAAAATACTTCCCATAGACAAATGAAACCCTTTTGATCCTCCCAATTCACTTATGGGCACAGGGAGAAGAGCATACTACAGTTTCAAATATCTAATAAAAAACCTTTTGAGGGTGTGGTGAGTATTGTGTGAAAGAAGTGATAGTGTAATGATTTTCAATAAGTTAGTGATCAAAATTTTAACATGTGGACATTGTTTGGTCCTTTACAAATCTTGTTTATATCTAACTTACTAAATTTCAAAACAATCCTTGTGAAATTCGAAAATCCCTAGGTAACTAGCATTGTGGACATGTGGGTCCTTAAACTTGAGCTTTTAATGTTCCTAGAATGTTATGTAATCTAAGAAATCTTTCAAAATATTATTATATTGTAGACATGTGGGCATGTATGGGCCCTTCCAAATCCTTTAAACTTCCTAGGTTGTTTGCTAAAAAACTTGAAACTACCCTAAGATTGTGCACATCTGGGCATGTATGGGCCCTTACAAACCTTTAAGAGTTTGTTTCAAAAAT
>ML779541.1:224990-235779 GCA_009831015.1 Picea engelmannii
TAATAATAATAATAATAAATTAATTAAAGGTAGGTGATACAATTTTTTAAATGAATATTTATATATGAAACATGTTTTTTTCTCATTTTTGGGGGGTGTTTTCTATTTTTTTTCTTTATTTTTATTTAGCTTTCTATTTTTATTTTTTTTATTTCTTTATTATTATTATTATTTGTGACTAGAAGAATTAACAACTAGTCGAGCACATGCTCGCGTGACACATGGTCGTGTTATCCGACTTCTACCACTATAATCCCCAGGTGTTTCCACGCTACCCCACACACGACACACAAGGTAAGCTAATATTTTGAACCGATTACTTAACATATAGAGTGCCTTAACATTACACTCCATCACCGACTTCCCTACACCTCGTGGGCTTCATTTTTTATTATTTTTTTTGCAATAACAATGGGTTTTTAAGTCATGCAATGAAAAATGTTTAAATTTTAAGTTCGAAATGAAAGGGTTATTATAGCTAGTATATCTTTTCGATTTGGGGGTTGATTTTAAAATTTCATTGTAAGAGTATTGATCATCAAGGACATGGGTTTCAAAGAAATTGCAATTCTAACCTTGAAAAAAAGGCGGGTGTTATTGGGAGCATCACTTTTCAATCATTGGCTTGATTTATGGTTTTGGTTGAAACGATATAAGTTGTTAAGGTGATGGTTTCAAAGGAATTGTAATTTTGACCTAAAAAAATTGAGTTGTTGTTCTTGGCACCACTTTTCGATTTGAGGATTGATTTTAATGTTTTTGTTGGAAACATTATCATGTTGTTAGGGCCATAGTCACAAAAGGTAGTAATTTTAACCTTGAAAAAAAAGGGTGCTACCATTAGCCCACTTTTCAATTTGGGGGTTGATTTTGGTGTTTTTAACCTAAAAATATGGGTTTTTAGAGTTCTCAATTTTAGGTCACAGTTCTCATTAAATCAGTAACTATGTTTAAATTGACATAATTATACATGTTCAAACTTCTACTCTCAACATTATACAAGGTATAATCTATTAAAACTCCAAACTAGTGTAAAAAAATTGCATGATCTTTAATGTAACAGACAAAGGTGTGATCTACATGTAGTTCGTGAGAAATATGACCAACATAAGGTGATTCTTTTTTCTGTTTTCCAAATATTGCAATTTTCATTCTATGAGTTGAGATTGGTACTTTACATTCAACATTGAAGTTACAACTACTACCCTAACCCAAGCTTATCTCCATCTAACATAGTGCCCTTTATTGCAGCTCAAGTGTGCATCAACAATGGTACCTCCAGTGATTATAGCATTAGAATTTTTCTCTGATTTTTAATAGCTATGTTACCTTCTTGAACTATCATAAAAGAATCCAACCCAATTATTATTCAGTGGATTCTAAAGCATACGTGCTCCATCATAGAGTTATTTGCAATTCCATGGCATACTTCCTTCCATCCCCTCTAAGGACAATCGTGGAAGGTTGGTGCTCACTTGAGATCCCTCTTGAAATCCAATGTGGAGAGTCAAGATTATTCAGTGAGCAATGTTCCCAATTATTTTGGTTGGGAGGAAGTCAAGAAAGTTTTGGTTGCTTGTTATAAAAGCACTCAATCATTGGTTGCAATGACAATAATCAATATGGAGATAGCACATTTTGTTGCAATTTGAACAATGAAGATTATTTGTTCTTGAGTGTGTTTGTATTGGTTTGTTTTTTGTGGTGCACAAGCCTCGTCGAATGGTCACTTATTCTATGTTGCAAACTATGGAGCAAATATAGCTAGAGCCATAGGCCCTCTTGGCAGCCATCAACGAGACCTTCCATGTATCCATGATCAAGCACATGATTCCTAGCCTATGCAACCTTGGAGGGGAAGTTATGCAAAGCTCATATTTTAATTACATGATATTTAACTTGTTAACTTGTTTTATGATGTAATTCATTTTCTGATAATAAGTTTTAATTATTTCATAAATAAAATTAGATAACCTATTCTAAATAGTTTAAAAAATCAACATGAATATATTTTCATAATATAAACACTTATAATGTAAAAATGTAAAAATAGTTAAAAAATAATATTGAAATGTGTTTTGTATTTCAAAGTGATGTAGTGTCTTCACCGACATGTATTAAGAAGTGAAATTACTTTGAAAAATATACCATCAAGTATCATATAGGTTGAAAAAAATCATATTATAGTCATGGATTGAAGGAATGTTAAAATCTAAAAATAATATTGAAATGTGTATTGTATTTCAAAGTAATGTAGTGTCTTCACTCCCATGTATTAAGAAGTGAAATTACTTTGGAAAATATAACATCAAGTATCATATATGTTGAAAAAAATCATATTATAGTCGTGGATTGAAGGATTGTTCAGCTAATTTTTCACCACTAATATGAATTGGAAAAGGTCGATTTCTTTAGGTTTTTTATATATAAATTAAAATTATTTTATATTTTTTTTAAACATATTTATGAAATTTTTTAATACTTGTTTTTTTTTATTTCAAAGATGATATTTAGTGTAAAGTGAATTATATAGATTATGATACATTGGTCCATTATCCAATAGGGATATCGAGTGAGGTTCATATATGTAGAGGTAATCAACCCAAAGAATTAACTCTAAAACCATTTGCTTGTTATTCATTATTTTCAATCACTCGAGCTAGTTCATTTAATTATCAAATAAAATTTTATATAAATAAGATTTAATATTTAATTATTGATTTTCGAAGTAAATTAAATAAACAATAAATTTGATATTTATTAATAAATATTTATAAAAAATTTACAAAAGAAAACAAATCATGATCATAAGAAATATTACATTTGAGTTTTGTTTTATTGATTTGTTGGTGTCAAGGAGGGGCAACTTTCTTCTAATTTCTTGACCATATGATCATAGAGTTTATAGTTGTATATTTATTCTCCTTCTTAATTTCTATCCAACCCTTCTCATTATAAGTTTATAAGTGATTTTTTCCTTCACTTTTTTCTAAATTTTTCATTTATTTTTTTCTTTTAGCATCCCCAAAAGGCTCACTGGGCTAAGATAAGTTCATATTCGAGGGATGATATTTTTCCATCAATGACTTAGAATTATCTCTGACCCTATCATGTGGTAGAACAAAGTCGTCTACTATATCAAGTTACTCTAAGTTGTGTGCATTATTAGTTGGTATTGGAGTATCTTGTTTCTTAATGTTGAGATCCTCTTTAGGGGTGTAATGGGGAATTGTTAAGATCCTCTCTAGGGGTGTAATGGGGAATTGTTAAGATCCTCTCTAGGGGTGTAATGGGGGGCCAAAATGACCATTAGAGTAATAATAGTGTAGTCATGGTGGTCATTCAATGTAAAGTGGACTAGGTCTCATTATGTTTGTTATTATTAAATAAGGACCACTAGTTAGTTAGATTGGAATAATTGTAAGGTGCCCTCATTAAAGAAGGTCCACCAGGTAGTTAGCAAGTGGTTATTATTAGGGTTATATAGTTGTCTATAAATAAGGTTGGAGTCCTTCTTATGGAGCATGTGTTGAAGATTATTGTATTAGAGCTTAGCTCATTGGGAGGTTACCCCCTATAAGAGGCAAGTGAAAATGAGTAGATCCTTCCATAAAAGGATCACTATATGGTGTTTATATACCTTAATGGTTTTGATATTGAATAAAGTGTTGAATATTTTTATATATTATATGTGATTCAATTTAAGTGTTAACGATCAATAACAAACAATATTAGAGCTCTTTCTTGGGCCAAAAAGGAAGATAATTTTTCTCTATTTTGTAGGTTTTCAAAGGGAAAATAGGAATGTGACACTCAAAATCATTCTTGTAGCCTTTTTCAAATCTGAGTTCCTCTCGAAAAACACCTAATTTAAAAAAAAGCTTTAAAATAAATTATAAAATAAAATAAAAACATTTAAATCGGAGATAAATAAATAAATAAAAAGTGAAGATATTGCTTATTTAAAATTAGCTTTTCTAGGGTTTTTTAGTGACAGCCATGAATATTGAAAAGTAAATATATTTTAATAGAATGTCCATATTACATCCAAACCAATGATAGATAGATGATTTTTTGGGTTCAATTGTTGTATTATATGATATACTTTTTCACAATATTCAACGTGCTACAACCCTTGCAAATGTTTTCTCTCAAAACCTTTGCAGAACCAAAGAATGACATTGTTGAGGAACGTGACATGGGAGGATCTAATGACCTTTTTCCAAAACCTATTAAATGTGTTCAACGAGTGTCAAACAAATATGAAGGAGGAATTCCATGAATTGAAGGAAAATCATATCATTAATGACATGTATCATATCATCTGAGGAGAGTATAGCAATGACATACGTGCCTAATATGATTTAGAGGATGATTGTGATGATTGGTATATGGACAATTTTCATCTATTGCAAGACAACAACTTTTACATTCTATTTGACAATTATACTCCACCTTATGTAGGGAATATCATTAAGGAAAGTCAAAAGATTATTATTGTTACCAATTTTCGACTTACATAGTCTCCAATGGTAGTGTTCCTTCCTGATCCACCACTAACCCTTTGTAATTATGTGGATGATCTTGTGGACATGGATGATTCTATTTATTTGGATCCACAATATTGTGGTGCATTTGGAGCACAATACTTAGCTATTCATTGAGGTCAAGAGTCATATTTTGGGAGTCAACATAAGCACTTGGACATCATACCTAGGTTTATGGCCAAGCTTCTAGGACTAATTTAGTGTTATGGTTAACACTTTTACATGGGACCTAAGTTTATGGATGAGCTTCATAGACTACTTCAACATTGTATCCATCCCTTGTATGTGGAACCTTGGTTCCTTAGACTAATTTGGCATTGTTATCAACACTTGTACATGGGACCCTGGTTTATGGTTGTACATGCACACCACAAGTGTTGAGGGCAAAGATTTTCTAAGAGGGATGGAGTGAGGATCCTCCCTAGGGGTGTAATGGTGGGTTTAAGGGCCCATTAGAGTAATAATAGTGTATTTATAGTGGTCATTCAATGTAAGGTGGACTACGTCCACTATGTCCGTTATTATTAAATAAGGCTCACTAGTTAGTTAGCATGGAATGAATGTAATGTGGCATCATGAAATAAGGCTAGCTAGGTAGTTAGAAAGTGGTTATGATTAGGGTTCTTTAGTTAGCCATAAATAAGGTTGGATTCCTCCTTATGGAGTATGCATTGAAGATTGTTGTATTGGAGCTTAACTCATTGGGAGGTTGCCCCTTCTATGAGGTAAGTGAACAAGAGTAGATCCTTCCATGAAAGTATCTTGTATGGTGTTTCCATACATTAAGGGTTTTGATATTGAATAAAGTGTTGAGAATTTTAATACATTATTTGTGATTCAGTTTAAAAGGTTAAGGATCAGTATATTTAACTACTTCCACCCAAAGGTGTTCATTCAATGTCTCCTTCCACTAAGTAGGTTTATAGTTGCTTCTGTTTTTTTCCATGGAAGCATTTTCCACTGGGTAGTAAGTTGTTGGGTGACCTTTCTCAAAGAAATTCATATATAAGAAAGTAATATTTTCATATTCCAATACATGTAACTTATTATGATCCTCATACTCTAACATGATTTATTGAAGGAAACCCTTACTCAAATCAACATTAATGTTGATTCAAACAATGGTAGATGATGAACTAACCCCATTCAAAGGATCCAATATAATAAACTTACCCAAAGAATTACCAATGACTATGAGAGAATTTTTATTCCAAAATATCAAAGAGGGACTAGTTGGTTTTTACCCATATTAGAACCAATGAAAATGATTCAAAACATGAATTTAAGCCTGGAGCTCACTACCTCATGAAGATATACTTAATATACCCATAATACAAGGAACTACTTCATGAATAACAAAAGAATCAATCTTTGTGATCTATTTTAGAATTAAAAAACCCTAGCATGTCCCAAGCACAAGGGTGAATCAATACTTAACCCATAAGAAAATCGCCCCAAACATCATAGACCTAATCTCGGAGGTCTTTCAACTTTGAACATAAGCAATTAAATCTACACATCAACCTATGTCGAGAAGTGTTTTCTTCCTCTTTAACCTAGTGGGAATTAAATTTATAACAAGAATATCAACAACCTTCTCAACACAAAAAGATAAGATTGAGGGATTACCTAAAAGCAAAATATATTTAAAGAAATAACACTTCTTAAAAATAAAATATGTAGAAAATTTGTATTTAACATAGATTTCTTAATTGTCCCCGAGGTGTAGGACAGTTGGTGACGGGGTGTGTTGTTAAGGCACTCTGTGATGTTAAAGTCACTGGTTTGAAACCTACGAGGACAAAAAATCCATTCATGTTAAGGATTGGTGTGGCTCAAGCCAGATGCGATCCTCGGGTGATTTTGATGGCTTAAATGCCCCTGAGTCGTGGTTTCTTAGCCACAGGTTAGTCCCGCAGGTCACGAACAAACTAGCAAACAAAAATAAAACATAAATTTCTTAATTGTGTACCCTAAATCAAGCCAAATTATACCAATGCTAAATCAAATCAACTTAACTTGATTTAAGGTTCTTAATTGAGTATAATATTCTTCCACTCATAATTGAATACAATATTCCTTCACTATAATACAATTATATTTTATCCTTTTAATTGAATATGTTTTTTTTTTTTTTTTTGTCATTCTACATCATATCTCATGATATTGCTTAATGAATCATATTGATAATATCTCAATCTATGCTAGTTTTCATAACAAAACTTTAATAATATCTCAATTCATGCAATATTCCTCATTATAATACAATTATATTTTACCTTTTAATTGAGTATGTTTTTTGTTTTTTTTTATTCAACATCATATCTCATGATATTACTTAATCTTCTAAATTTAATAATAAATCATATTAATAATATCTCAATCCATATTCTAATTATTATGACAAAAACTTAATAATATCTTTGTTTTCATGACATTTTATCTTTTAATTGGGTATGCATATTTTATTTTTTTTCCATTCAACATCAACATCATATCGTATGATATTACTTAATCTTCTAAATTTCATAATGAATCATATTGATAATATCTCACTCGAGTTCTAGCTGTCATGACAAAAACTTGATAATATCTTAGTTTTCATGACAAAACCTTGATGAAATACAATACTCCCATTGATTAAGTACAATAATTCCCTCTTGATTGAATATAATAGTCTACCAACCCTTACGATATTCTAATCCCCTAATTAATTACAATATTCTTCCACCTCTAATTGAGTAGAATAATCTTCCACCATATTAAAATATTTTACCTTCATAATTGAATATTTTACAATATTTAGTTGTTAATAAGCCACACAAGAAAGGTGCATTGGTTTTCATCCTGGACGCATGTGGTCAATTCTTGGTCCCCAAGTGTAAGTGTAAGAGGACAAAAGCATGCCTACATACTCTACATGAGGACAAAAGTATAACATTCACTTTACCAATAAAGAATCTAAATGTAGCAAAAAGGGATTGAAGTATGTTTCTTTAATAGAATTCGTTGAATCTTCGCTCAAATGTAAAGAAGTGAAATTAGAAATTAGATCATGATAATCATATAAACTAAATCCAATCATTGTTGTATGATTGTGTTACTATTTTTTTTATTTTTTCATCGTTTATATAATTTTTTATTTTTTCATCGTTTATATATTTGAAAAAAACATTAATTTATTAAAAATTTATTATGATAAGTAAGATATAAATAGTTTAAGGGGTTAGTTTAATTTGTTATTATCAATGTTGTTGAATATTTGATTAGTTTTGTGTTAATAGATGTTTTGTTTAAATCTCCTTAAGTAAGGAACATTAATTTATGTTATCAGGTTTGGTAGGGATGTTATCCAAAAATGTGGAGAAGCATCCTTACACGATTTTCTTTAGAAAAGAAAATAAGATGTACATAAAAATGGTCACACCTATACTTAGTGACCATTTTACTTTAGTGACTTTACAGAAGAAAAAAAAAAAATAATAATAATAATAATTAATTAATTAAAAAAAAAAGATTAATATTAAATGTATTTAGTGAAACAAACAATGGATTTAGTATTTATTAATTAACCTCTATATAAAATAAATGAAAAAATAGTGCACAAATATAAGAGATGTTGCATTTAGGTTCTACTTGGCTACCTTATTGGTGTCAAGGAGTGGCAACAATGTTTTGATTTCTTGACTATAAAATCATACACTCTATAGTGTTTCTCTTCTTAGCCTTCCTATTTTATCAAAACCTTCTCAATAGGCTTTGAAATATGTTGTTTTCAAGTTGATGAAATCTCATGCAATCATGATCACCATTCTCTAAAATTGTTTCCTTTTTCTCTTTTCTAAACCATTCATCTTCTTTCTCTTTTGACAGCCCCAAAAAGGTTTCTAAGCTAAGATAAATTCACGTGAGAGGGAGACTATTTTTCCTTTAGTGGCTTATAATTGTCTTTGACCCCATCGTGTGGTGGAACAAGGTCATCTACTATATTAATTGGCTTTGAATCATGTGCATTATTAGTTTTTTTTTAGGCAATTTGTTGCTTAACTAATTTCACCCAAATGAGTTTAATCATTAACTCCTTCCACCATGTAAGTTTGGTTTATTCTCTTTTTTTCCATGTGAGCATTTGCCTTTGGGAAAAAAAATTATGTGTGACCTTGCTTGAAGTAATTCCTATAGTAGAAACTTATATGCTCAAATTACAGTACTTTCAACGAAAATTTTTCCTAGAGAAATAAATTCCCCTCACCCTTCCACATATTAAGCATTCATAGAAAGGAAGTTCATACCTTGCTAGGGCTTGCAGATTTCCCACTCTTCCCTAATTTTCTAGATGGAGGAAAATATTAATTGTTAGTCACAATAGTTCTTGGAAACCTTGTAGGACTCTGTGGGAATAGATAAAGAAACCTCCCTAGTTGTTATTCCTTAGCATAAAGGGTCAAACCAACTAAGATATCCCTCGGGGATACTTGCAACTAGTTATAGTCCTCATACTCCAACATGATAATTTCTTCAAGGAGTGGCTTTCTCAAATCAACATTATTGTAGGTCAAATAATGGTAGAGGTTGATCTAGAGCCATTCAAAGGGCCCAAGTTAATAAACTTACCAAGATTATTACCAATGGTCATGAGAGACTTTTTATTCCAAACTACCAAAGGGAGACTAGGTAGTTTTACCCAGACTAAAACCAATGAAAGTGATTCAAAATAAAAATTGAAGCTAGGATCCCATTGTTTGAAGAAGAGACCTAATTTACCCAAATGGCTTGCATCATGAATAATGAAATCATCCATCTTTGCAAGAAATTCTAAAATTAAAAACCCTAGCATACATGATCCAGATTGGATCATTATATTATTTGTCATCTATATAAATGCTAACGGAGTGGGAAAATTGGAGGAATCATTTTGCAAGGTCATTTAATGGCAGGTCTCAATTTGGAAAATTGGGGTTTGAAATCTTATGGATCCTTTCCAAAGGTGCAAAAATCGCACCAATTGGAGCTCGTATGGAAAGATTATGCCCCCTGCAAGTTGACCTATTGTGTTGACAACCATGGTACCATTGGATGACATGTCAACCCCCATTACTTCACAATATTGGGCTAGTCGTGGGCTAGCCACGTATAGAATTTCAAGAAGATTCTAGAAGGTCCAAAACCTTATCACAATTGAGGGTTGAGGAAGTCAAAACCCTACCCCTAGATGGATATCGGGCAATGTTGAATATTAGGCCACTAGGAGGAGAAGGGGTTCCATTCTTTCGCACTGTATTTGTTCCATAGTTGAGCAGAGCACCTAGGAGTGGTATTTTGATTGCATAATAGAGAAGATATATTGTAGCATCCATACAATTCATTGTGTCAATGGAAACTCCATAGAGAGTGTCTCTTTGTACTTGCATTTGAAGAAAAGAGAGCATAGCAGCCTCACCTTCTAGCTGGGTTTTCTCCCGTATTGGGTTTCCCAGGTTATATATTGTGTTTATTTGTGGATGGCGTGTGAGAATTTTATTTATGTTCTCTATTTTTCACATTTAATCTATTTCATACATTTTAAGTATAAAAGTAGTAATTAAAGAATCTAAGATCTAAATAAAATAAACCTTCACATTAAATATTTCAGTATTTTGTTAGATCTATTGTGACAAACTATTTAATGGAATATCCACAACAGTTTATAGATCAATACCCTTATCACAATGATGAATAAATAAACTTGGAGTTCATTCATCTTTGGTTATAAATCATTGAATTTTCATGTCAAATTGTGGGTCAAGTATTTATCTTCCTCCTTGACCCAAGAGGGACATAACTTCGAAACATGAAGAGAGGAAACCTTCTCATAATGCAAGGATGATATCGAGGGCTTACTTAAGACAAAAAAATATTTTGAGGAACCCTTCCCAAGATTAGAATCCATAGGAATAGGTTCCTTTAGTGCAATTTTTCCTCCCAACTTATCCACAAATTCTCTACTCGAAGAAAAAAACCCATTGTTATACAAGGTCATCATTGTTCTACAATAGTTGTTTCCCACATATTTAATCTCTTTCATTTAGAGAGGCAACCTTCTTGGCACATAAGGATGATATCGAGGGCTTATTTAAGAAAAAAAAATATTTAAAGGAGGGACCCTTCCCAAGATTATAACCCATAAGAATAGGTTCCTTTAGTGCAAATTTACCTCCCAAGTTATCCACAAATTCTCTACTTGAAGGAAAAAAAAAAAAAAA
>ML779541.1:269060-284117 GCA_009831015.1 Picea engelmannii
GGCATTGTACCACCATTCAGCCAGGGGTAGCCACTGAATCCATAGTGCCTGTCATTCTGAGGTAAAACATCTCAAATAGGTTTCCAGACACTTATTGACCACTTTTGTCTGACCATTTGTTTGGGGATGTGTTATCTATCAGATCTACTCCAGGCAAACCTAGAAAACAACCAAGTAATTAGCCTAAGGTAACTGATAGACTGGTGTTTCTCTAGTGACAGGGGGGTGTCCCTAATGTTCATGCACTATCAACACTTAGAAAAACCTACGTGGTTAGTATGAGTGATCAGCACACAAAGTAGTTGCCCTTTATATGTGTGCAAGCAACCAAGAACACAAGAAATCTTAAAAACAAATAACATGATAGATTCCACTTCACAACAACTAAACTATGAAAGATGTAAAGAAGATGGATATGCGCTTTAAGTGAACAAAATCAAAGTAAAGGCACTTCGGCCACCCACACCACTGCAACAAAGCGAGATTATTCAACCTCCAAATTTGAAGCGCTGTAAAGAAACCGCATAATCAAACCCTATCAATGTATTAGTCAAAAGATTATTTGCATCATGAAGACAAATACGAGACTGGCTGCATAATAAGCACTACACAGAATGGAGGCAGCAGTGAAAGAATGAATGGAAAAAGAAGAAAGCTGGCTGCTGCTCAATGAAAAAAACTCGCTCCCTCTATCCTATTCGCTCTTCTCTTATAGAACCTTACACTCCAAATCTGTACATCCTCTGCACGAACCTGTAACTGCTGTTATTTACATGCATGGAAGGGTTGCCACAGATAAATATGCACTGCTGTACTTGTAGCTGTTTTAGAGATGCCCAATGCTATACTTGTGGAACAAACCACTCTAAATCTGCTAAATAACAGTCATAAATCATTCCAAGACCTGTTTCTAAGCAAAGTTTAGTGGAGGAATGGATGGCAGCTAGCTAAGTGAAGACAAAAACTGCTCATAACTGCCACTAAACAACACACTATCGGCCTGCACCAGTCAATCATCAGTGCCTTAACACCTAGTTAACTTTTGTTTTGGTGACAGTCCTGTTTGCAAGCTGAGTTTAGGCTGCTACAGCGCCTCCTTCACTGCTGTTATCTGACTGTTAAGTGAACAGATATGTTAGTAAACTCACTTGCACTCTTCCAACAGCCACACATATGAATCAACCTCTCTTTAAAACTCTCTAAAACCGTGTCAGCAAGTATAAAACAGGGGTCGACCTACCAAGAATAAAGCATGGCTCATGCAAACTCTCACAGAATTCTATTTATAACGGAAGAAGTCAGCTTTTAATTTCTGTTTTAGGAAAGTAAGACAAGATTTCAGCATATCTAACCCTCACACTTGTCAAACTCCAATCACAAATCAGATTATGCAATTGGATGATGAGGTCGACAACTTCTCAAATAGCCAATCTACCTCTTCTAATAAGAATTTCTAAAATCAGCTCACTGGTCAAAGAGGTCGACTTGGTCAAAAATAGAAATTTTCCAAGACCTCCAGTTCTCCAAAGTTAGCAAAGAGAAATAGGAAAGCATCCAATTTTAGCTAGGCAACCCAGGTTACAAAAATGGTAATGAGTCATCCACTTAAAAATAGAACTGAACTCGTGAGAGTAAACCAAATTTAACACACTGGCAAATATACCAAAGGAAGGCGACCTAGCAGTTTGACCCAGTTCATAACTACTCACTGGAACCAGAAGTTTAGAACCCACACCTACTAAAAATAGCACTGCTAAACATAAACATGCCAAAAATAGAAGTCCGACTCCTAAAAAATAGGAAAGACGAAAAAAGAAGGGCACTGCTATGAGATCACTACCAAATATACCACACCTAAAACTAGGCACTACTAAAAATAGCAGCATCCCAGATGTCTATGAAATCAATCTCATCAAACCCGTTTTTCTGCAAGGAATCCAACTTTATGCTTAAAATTGACGTACGAGCCTTGAAACTCTAACTGCTAAAAATGGTCGTGTCATGTGTGCATGTCGCCCAAAAAAATCCTATTGGCATCACGAGCTCGCCAGGACCAAAAATATGTCATCAACTCTGACATGCAGACCTTCGAACTCAGGCTCCTAGAAAATAGGAAAACTACTAAAATAACAATTTCCTCCAAATATGGTGAATATACCT
The DNA here is from genome assembly GCA_009831015.1 of Picea engelmannii. Classification (NCBI taxonomy): domain Eukaryota; kingdom Viridiplantae; phylum Streptophyta; class Pinopsida; order Pinales; family Pinaceae; genus Picea; species Picea engelmannii. The sequence continues at coordinate 271,221 of ML779541.1, forward strand.
CCAAAATGGACTACACTGTGAAACCTGACGCACCTATCACTGCATTACCAACCTAATGAAAGCTAGCTGGATCTTAACCCTCAAGTTGCATCAGCAAATCTAGGGGTTAACAGGATAATATGCCATGCCCATTTTCAATTGGATACCCTTGTAGTTTAAACAACTCTTGCCAAAAATTGTTGGTAAATGTAGGATCATGATCCGACACAATGGAATTAGGCATGACATGTAGTTTAAAAACATTGTCCATGAAGACTCATGCAACTACTTAGGCCTTGAAGAGATGCCATAAGGCACACAAGTGAGCATATTTGGAAAGGAAGTCAACAACCACCATGATGACCAATTCGTTCCTTGCATTAGGTAGCCACACAATAACATTCATGTAAATGTCAATTCAAACTATTGCAAGAATTGGTAAAGGTTGCATTGTTCCTAGATACTTCACTGTTTCACCCTTGTATCTTTAGCATGTGTCACATTCGGCCACAAAGGTGTGGATGTTGTTCTTCATGTCATCCCAAAAGCATGAACACTTTAATCCATCCATATTTTTTTTGAAACGCTGAATAATCTGTTGTGGGAGATGAATTTAATTCAATTAACACTCTTGATTTTAATGTTTGATTTTATACCAAAAAGTTACGCCCTTTATACTGCAATGCATCATTCTACCAAGTGTAGCCCTTATGTGTTTGTGGTTCTTGTTAGCTCCTAAAAATGCATGTTTCATTTCACATAAAGGTATCTTTTTCTCAACATCATAGTGCTAGGTGCCTACCCGAGTTTGGTGGCAAATGTAGGTCATGACCGACCCAAATGAGGATACTTTTCTTGGTCCACCTTGTCTGAGCATGGTCCTCTTCATTATTCATGGTTAGACCAAGGAAGTGAGAGCTAGCAATTGGTGTGATAGATATCCATGTTATATTTTCAAGTTGAGGTGATCTCGACATATTTTGATGTAGTTCTACATATTTGGAGAAGCTTTTAGTTTACTCACCTTTGGGGTACCTTTCCACATATTTGGAGGCACGACTCATCATCTTATGGACCTTTGGCATGCTTTACAAGACAAGAAGGTTTATAGGAGGTCATCCTTCTCTAGTATGAAGACAAATGGCAATGATGACTTGATCATATCTTGATGGAGGGTTTCCATAACACCATTAGGAGGACGCCCCCTTTTACAGGGAGTTTTGATGTTAACTATTGAGAAATGTGCCCACATTAGAGATCACCCATCTTGGGAGGATGTGACATGGACCTTAAATTCTCCTAAGCACATTAACCAAGACATATCTACCTAATTTAGAGAAGCACCCTATCTTATGGGTTGAATTTCAGTATTTGAGAACAATGGGTGGAGAAGCATCTAATAGAGGGGTGCTATACCTAGGGAGGCTCACCATGAAGAGTTCAATGCATACATCAAGGAAGAGAATGATTTTATATAGGACCACCCTTCACCAAAGGAAGACATGTGGCATCTTTGACTCATTCGCGTGCTTATTTCATGATTTATTTCCCCTAGAAGAGAAGCACGCCCCTTGAGGGACCTTCTAGTAGTTTCTTCTTTGGATTGTCTTGGAAGAAAAGAAGGAAAAGTAGTATGCACCAAGCAACCAAAAGGGTACAATATAGGAGACAAAGGGTACAATTACAATTAAAGGGTCTAGCGAACAACACTAATACAACAATAGAAATGTAATAACTCAATATCTGGGGCTTAACATGGGGCTTTGTATAGGGCTTAACATGCCCCTCCCCTTCAAACAAGTGTTGCCCTCAACACTTGACTAGCTAGTGATGTTTCTGCATGAAGAACTCATCTTTCCATATCACCTCTTCCACTTGAAGTGGTACTCAATAATTGTTTGACTTCACAGCTACTTAATCATGGTTTCAAGGACTGTTTCTTAGTATGATTTTCCCTTCTTCATTAATCTCGGGTAAAAGTTTGAATTGGGATCTTGTCGCCTRTTGCCRCCTTTATACACACCTGGGTAACGTGGAAGAAATCTTCAATCCACTCGGTGTGTCCTTGGGGACAAGTTAGASTTAAGGTGTTGTCACCTAATCCTCAACTCCTCCATCTAGGCCAACTCCTAGCGAAGCCAAGGGGGRTAGTCCCTAAAGAAAATAATCTAAGGCTCAAAACTAAATCTAAGCAATTAGTGTTCCAGGAGTTAATTGCAAAAGACAACATATAAAGTAAATCYATTCTAAGGGCATATATCAATCAACCACCACAATATACATAAAGAAGTACTTGCATRAAAAGGATACTTATGATAACAAGATRCAAGTACTTAAAGAAATACTTCAAGATTTAAAAAATAAATGCTTGTCAAATAAAAGTWCTTGAAGCAAAAGGCTTTGTCAAGTGTGTAATGAGACCAGTGCCTTAAAAGTATCGTGGGCAATTGTTGATCGCRTATTTTATTAGATTGTCTTTTGTAGGTAAATTAATGAGATYGTAAAAAGTAAAGCAAGCTAAAMTAAGTTTRGCCTCTAAAGAAGTTATCCCTTTAGCTCAAAGATTTGTTGAAAACTTGCCGAAACCCAATGGTTTCACCAACAATCCCACTAGAGGTGTCGTAGGTCCAACGTTGAGGGGAACAARCTCRAGGTATTCAGTGAAACTTCACACACTCCCCCTAGGYGGTTCTTTAAGCCAAGCAATAGTCCTCTTTTGAGATTGTYTTATTATTACTACTCCACACTGACYAGCCCAACGTGTATGAAACTTACTCCCAAAAGATCGAGACAAGCTCATAAYTGGAAGGGTCRGGAACARCACTGGGAGCTAAGGGGAAATGTTTATTTTAAACAATAAAGCAAAATATTGAAAAGGAAATTTTTTTCTAATTACTAAGTCTTCACTGACCAGCCTCTTGCGAGGAGCTGAGGAGACGGTTTATTTTCCAACTTGAAATTGCARGAAGAAAAGTWGCATAAAAGGAAATCTAGCCTAGCAATTAAAGTATTACTTGTCAAATTGAAATCTAATCTATGTGATGATTKCAGTGCTTTGTGATGAATTAAGAGATTAATTTTAGCTTATCYTTAGTTGTGAAAAATGAATCTARGCTAAAATTGYAAAATTTGAGACAATCACCAAAACACCGTTCTCCCTAGGGGGGATGAAGAGTGGGAACTTGTGGCCCCACTGATTTTATTAATTAATTTACAAATCTCTTTTTGGAATGACTTGTGACCATTCATTAGGGGGGTCACARGTGTTTACAAAGTTTTACAAATGTTTATTGAAGAAAGGRGTGCTCTTGGAGGTCCCRRATGCTCCAAATCTGCCCAAAATGGACAGAGTTTCCTCTTATCTGTTCGCCGACCTGCATAAAACAGCAAGCCAACAATGACAAAAGATGGTTCAAAACACTTTGTCATTGTTATTGGTTATTAGTGTGAAAACCCAAAAAAATGACTAAGTAAAACTAGTGTAAAAATTGCAAAAGGAACTAAGAAGAGCAAGCTAAAAAGCTAGTCTCCTTAGGATCTTTGTTTGTTGTTTTAAAACAACAAACTAAAAGCACTCTAATTGCCAAATATGGAATTAAAAGATCTTTGAAATAAGTCAACTTTTAGCCTCTAAAAATTTCGAAGTAAATTACTTGCTAAAAATGACGCTTCTTGAGCTAGATCTAGCTTAAGATGATAAAATGAAAATGAAATCTAGATCTAACCTTTAAATTCACTTACTAACTTAGATAAGAAGGATTTTGAAATGTGATATAGATCTAAGATAAAGTAAGCAACTAATAACCCAAATAAATTTTAGAGAAAAATGAGATAAGGGAGAAAGAATGCTCAATGGAAGCCAACTTTGGGCTATGGGGTCTCTTTGATGTATTAAAGAGGGAATCCTTCCAATTAGATGGACTTGAAGGTGTTGGAAACTCAAGCTAGAGTCTTCCACTCCTCCAAATTAGAGATCCTGCAAACTTAAGACAATCTTACAAAGAAATTGTTAAAAGTAGATGCATCTACTTCCTACACATTCAATCTAGAAAACATGAATTCAAGCAAGAATAACATAAAATCATAGATTAAACATGCAATAATAAGATCTAGTAATGCAAGCTATCTCACTAATATCTTATTAAAGGATTAATAACAAATACAATTGTAAGAAGAGAGGTTTACCATAATCTCAACACATCCACAAAGAAGAATGGCATCCACACATTAACCTCCTAAGTCTTCAAATTTTATTCCACAATAGCTCAAAAGTGAATTACAACAGCATAATTTTACATCACCAAATCTGATTACAATGGGAGAACTAGCTCCATTTTATAGCAAAGGGGAAGGAGAGCTCCATGGAGGAGGGCGCACCAAGTGTTGAGGCAGGGCGCACCACTTGGAGAGGTTGAGTGAGACAAAGTGTGAACAAAGGGCTGCCACCTCTCCTAACTCCCCATAGAATGCCAAGTGTGAAGCTCAAGAACAAGAGGGAGGGCGCCACCTCTCAAGAGGTAGGCACCCTCCTCAAGAATGCGCCACCTCTCCCAAGAGGAGCGCACCTCCCAAGAGAATATTCACGTAAGTCAAGAGAAAATCCAACTAACTCTATTCTAACTCAAACTCTTACTCAAATATGTTTTCCTTTGCTTCCCTTTGGCTGCCACATAATAGCCTTTTGGGCTTTATTTCACTAAAAACATGTCAAAACATGTTTCCGACAACTTCGCTAAAATTAGTCTTTCTGATTTTTTATGTCTTTTTTGGGTTTTGAGAGTAAAAATACATTTTTAGTGATTAAAATCACTAATTTCACTCACAAAAGTGGGTGTTCTAGGTTGAGCACCCCTAAGGCAAATGATGCCTCCTAGTACCACTTTTTTAATACAACTTCAAATTACAATTAAAAAATTCTGTTTTACGGGAAATTTTTTATTAACTAAAAATTTAAAAAAAAAACTAAGGGGAACTTAGCACATTTCCATAAAACTCTAGGAGGATGTTTAGCATGGTAATATACATTAGACACTAGGCTTATATGACCATGCTAAGGCCTAACCATGAGTATATACTCCAGCTTTGGAGAAATTGAGTGAAAAAACTCAGAAATTATAAATTGCTTGGACGACAGAATATAATTGACAAGTAAAAAAAACACTCTAGAGTAGCAACTCATGTCTAAGTCTTAGGAGGCTAAACCTTTTACAAAATTCATCATGCAACACCTCTTATTACAATTCCCCGCAGGGTATGGAAATGTGGTAAAAAAATTTAAAAGGGGCCATAATGGCCAACTGGACTTCTAAACTCTGAATTTTGAACAAGTGATTGTTCAATCTTTGGCAGCTCAACTACAATTCCATCCTAGTGAAACTTGGTGGATAACATCGTCGATTACCTTCTTTAAGCAAGAAACATGAAAGAATGGATGTACACATGAAGATGGAGGCAACTCCAATTTGTAAGCCATACTTTCAATCCTCTACAACACCTTATAGGGACCATTGTACTTGGGTGCCAATTTATTGTCCTTCTATTGTTACTGGAGGGACATCTATTTAAATGGTTGTAGCCTCAAAAATACCCAGTCCCCCACTTCAAATTCCCTTTTGCTGCGATGTTGATCTACTTGTTTCATCCTATTTTGTGTTGTAACCAAGTTGTCCTTCAATAATTTGAGAACCTCTTGTTGGTGCTCTATGTGGTCCTCCACTGCTTGAACCTTCTCTTTCCCTCTCAAGGGTGATGTGATGGATGCAGGATGATATACGTAAAGTGCCATAAACGGGGACATTTTTTATGAAGTATGGAAGGACGTGTTGTACCACCATTATGCCAAAGGGAAACCACTTGACCCATTGTGTCTGTTTATCAAATGCAAAGCAACGAAGATACCCTTCTAGACATTTATTCACAATCTCAGATTGTCCATCAAATTTAGGATGGTAAGAGGAGCTATGAGCCAATTGACTAACCAAATAAGAAAATAATTCAATCCAAAAATTTTCAATGAAAATTGGATCTCTATCACTTACAATAATCTTGGGGGATTTCGTGTAGATTCTAAACTCTTCCCATGAAAATTGTCGCTAATGTACTCGCTTTAAAAGGATGAGAAAGAGAGCAAAAATGGGCATACTTTGTGAATCGATCCATTACTACGATGATGGCATTCTTTCCTTCAGACTAGGGTAAACCTATAATAAAATCCATCAAAACCTCTTCCCAACGTTGACTTGGTATGGCTAATGGTTGTAGGAGCCCTGGGATCTTGATTATCTCTCCCTTGTTCTATGGTAAGATTTCAAGAACCCTGAATGTCCTATAGGAGAAGTGTGCAATTCCAAAAGGACCTTTTGTTTGAGTTGGGAATTCTTATATAAATATAGGTGATCTTGATACCACAACAATTCAATCTTCGACACAAATTTATCTAATGCACTTGAGTCCTCTTGTAGTTATTGAATGCTCGTGCATTCCTTTTTATCTTGCTTCCATTCTATTCTTGCTTCTTCCACCCAGACAGATTGTGGAATGGAAATAGCACACAATAAACCCTTTATATCTTCTTTCCTTGAAAGTGCATCTGCCACAATATTTTGTTTTCCTTTTTTGTAGATAATTCCAAAGTCATAGCCTCCATCTTTGTAACCCATTTTTGTTGCTCTTTTGAAGATAATCATTGTTCCAAGAAGTACTTCAAACTATCATGATCTGTTTTTACTTTGAAGTGTCTTCCTATTAGGTATGGGTGCCATTTCTTAATTGCATGTAATATGGCCAACATTTAATTTTCATAAATGGGTTTGAGAGAGTTCTTTCCTTTAAGATGGTTGCTTTGAAAGGTAGGGGGTTTCCTTCTTGCATTAAAACTGTACATAGCCTCAAGTGTGGCCAAGAAAGAGTCATACACATAGCCTCCTTAAATTTTTCAAAAGCTTTGGTTGCTTCTTGAGTCCAAGAAAATGCCACCTTTAATAACACTATTAGAAGTGTTGTTATTTGACCATAATTCTTGACAAGCTTGCAATAATAGTCTTTCAATCCTAAGAATCCTCTAAATTTCTTCAAGGTTTTGGGAATTAGTCATTCCATCATAGCTTCAATTTTTTTAGCGTCCACTTTGAAAACTTCATGAGATACAATATGTAATGTACCCAGCCACCATGACTGGACACGCCACACAAAAACTCTCTTTATCAACTCTGATACCATTTTATAATGTACCTAACGTCCAGCTAGGCAACAATACGCACGAAATACACATAACACGATACTTCTGCTAATTAAAGCCATTATTTTGCTATTATTCGTTTTCCCATAGCTTACAACTACAATTTATAACAAATTTAACTACAGCATTAACCAATAAACATATGCATCTAAAGCATGCTAATAATCAACATGGGATACAACTAAACCGTTCATTACAGGAGCATATAAGTCGTTCTCATTCACACAGAGTTCATGCACAGCAATAACACATGTAAATAACTCAGTACAAGATAAAACACTTATCTTAAACAAGAATCGTGCAACCAGCTGCTTGGGACGGACGTTCCACCCAACCGTAGACTGACTGTTCCAAATCTCAACAGCCAGTCACCCTCGAGCTGAGGCTAGCAATCCACAAAAGAGGGTGGTCTCTCACAGTCCACTCACAGCCCATAAATCTCTCAACCCAACTGATATTCTCCTACAGCTATCACGACTTCTTCACCAACACTCTTCCACTTGACCTGCCCAACCCAAGGAATGCACCATTCATTTATCAAGGTTAGCCCAAGGGATGTATCGTCTGTTTATCAAGGCTAACCCAAGGAATGAGCCATTCATTTATCAAGGTCTCTCTAGCACAGGCAGTTAGAAATCTCTTAGCTGGGAATTCAAGGGAACATTATTGCTAGGAAAACTATCAGCAAACCAACAACAACACTTGTTGTTTCAATGCAACTCACGCAAGAGTTCACTCTTCTGACCTGATAATCGAGCTCTTCAGTTCTCCAACTCCAATTCGCTCCAATTACGCTGACAATCGGGCTCTTCAGTTCTCCAGCTCCAATTCGCTCCAATTACGCTCCAGACTTCGCCTTCCTCTCACCGCACCAGATCTGAGCTCTTCGTTCGCTTCCCATGCACAGACTTGACTAACTACCAAAGTTGTTCGAACTGTTGCTACTTCTCCAAGCAAATTGTACTCAACTCCCCATGTGCCCAATAACTTCGGGATGTGACCACTCGCACCTGCCCTCGTACATGTATTCGATGATTGGCTTTGGGAACACTCAATCGAACATCGGAAGGTTCATATACAATAGCAGATTTAGGAAAACAGGTTAAATCTATAAACATGGGTAATTTCCCCCTTGGGCCACATGGGTAATTTCCCCCTTGGGCCCCTCTTGGCCATTATCATATACACTCCCCTCTCTTGTGGATTAATTCATCCCCCATCTCTTGTCTGTGTCCCCTTAGCAGTTGGCATCACATTTTTATTAATAAGCAAAGAAATACAATTCGCATATTACACCACTTGGTCATAGCCACATATTATATCTACATAAGCATTAATTAAACTAGGGATTATAATGGGGATGTTACACAATATGACCCAAATATTCCACTTCTTGAACCCCAAAGGGACACTTTGAAGGCTTTGCATATAGTTGTTTCTCTTCCAATAGTTTTAAGACTATGTCAACATGTTGTATATGCTCTTCCGAAGATTTGTAGATTAGTATATCATCAAAATATACTAACACACAATTTCTGAGGAAGGGTTTGAGAAAAGAATTCATCAAGCTTTGAAATGTTGAAGGTGCATTAGTAAGGCCAAATGGCATCACCAAAACTCATAATGACCTTCATGTGTTCTAAAGGCTATTTTGGGAATGTCTTCTTGACTCATTTTGATTTGATGATATCCAAAACAAAGATCCAACTTAGTAAAGAAAATTGTTCCTTGAAATTCATCAATTACAGGAATAGGAAACTTATCTTTAATGGTCATTTTGTTGAGTTGTCTATAATCTGGACACATATGCCATGAACCTTCCTTCTTTTGAACCATCACCAGCAGTGCAGAGAAAGCACTTTGACTAGTGTTAGTCCTTAAATTCGTTAATGACTGTTGAACTACTTTTTTCCCTGCCCTAACCTTCCTAGCATCATTTTACACTCTGATTTTCATCTTCTATATTCTTTAAGTGTGCTTGCATTATCCTTTCTGAACATTTTATGACATGCATTAGTGTGATAAAAGTTAGAATAAGAAAATTAGAATCTTTTCCATCAAGATACAAGTCCTATTTCTCGTTTTAAATTTGAAAATATGAAAGGGGAAAAAGGCGCTACAAAAATAATGTTATTCTTGTAGCACCAGAAGTAATCATTGATTCAAATGCGCCAACTCCCAAAGATTGTGTCAGCAGTTGTCCAAGATCATTGCCTAAAAGCCAATACCATTTATGATTATGATCAGGTCGTGTTTTCAGTCTTGATAGTCATTCAAAGGAATTGGGTGTGTACTCGATAAGCTCACATCAAATCGCAGGCTTTTCACCATGATTTCTAACATATGACACATGAGTCATTCGGTGTATCTATGTATTACATTATACATGTTTTGTAGGTAACAGAATTTTCCCACAACATTCATATTTCCAGAAGTCACAAAATTACTGTTGATCAGAACCCTAAGCACTCACAGATCTACAGGGAATAAAATCAGTATCATGGCTCCTAAGAAAAGTGGACAAATCAGTCGTTTAGAACCAGATGGCCTAGAATTGCTTGAGGCTCATCCTCAGATCTTGCAAAAGTTCAAAGATGCAGGGTGGTATAAATTTTGTTCTACATTTCAGGGTTATTATGAACAAATCTCCATGATGTTTGCGCAAACTTTTGATGGATTCGAGACAATGGTGGGCAAAGTTCTAATACATGTGACAGAGCATTCGATTGGGACCGCATGCAAGTTATCAGTATATGGAGAAAGATGGTGGAAGAAGGAGATGTTGCCTGTCGAAATCGTGAATAAGTATTTACTTCCATAACATCAAAGCCCTAACTGGAGTTAACGTATTCCACAGAACTGGATGAAGAAAGAATGGCAGACTGCTTTGATGATTATTTGCAGGTACATTACATGTGAAGGGCAGTTTTCCCTTGTCCACCTTTATCATATTAGGTTGTTGATGCATTTGAATGGTGATAGTCCTCTGTGTTTACTTTTCTTTCTATTAAAAAGTTTGTCAAAGATGTCTAAAAGGATACAAACCCATCCTGCAACTACTGGTAAAAGTTTATTTCATCAAAGACTCATTAAGACCTTGGTTATATATGCATTGGGAGAAGTCCAACGTTCTAGGGACTGATTGATTGAATCACTCAATCTTGAAGAACAAGGATTCAAGCATTAAGCTACTTTGGAGAAGAGATCCAATTTAAAAGCAAAAAGGGTTCCTAAAGCTTCTGTTACAGCGAAAGAAACTTCCCATGTAGCCAGGATAACCAAATCCAGCAAAAGGAAGTTGCATTCACAACAAGAGACTGAGGATTTACAAAAAGATTCCCCTATAGCCAAGATGACCAGTACACAGAAAAAGAAATTAAAAACGGAGTGAGAGATAGAAATTCAAACTCAGATTAAGTCCCCTGTTCCAAAATACGAGCCTAAAGATTGCAAAGGAATACATGTCAGAAGATCAACTAAGCAGAAGACTGAACAGTCCATGCAAAAACAAGATGAACCTGTAGTAGAGGTTAAGGGTAAGAAATTGAGCAAGAAAGGAAAGAGTAAACAAATATTGAATTATCCCAACAGATCTAAAACCAGGGAAACTAATAAATTGAGGTTAAATTCAAAGGCCTTATTCCATCCTGCTATTAAGAAAGAAAATTTAATTATCCTTGATGATGATTCAGAGGAAAATACAGAGTAAGGAAAGGAACAGTTACCAGTAACTTCTTCAATCAAATTGAAAGAAGTTAAATTGGAACTTGAAGAGGAGCATTATAATGAACCTGTGGAGAAGATCTTTCATGAGAAACAGAGAAAGAATGAGAAAGGTAAACAAATTCAGAGCACCCAATGAGGCACATAACTAGGGCAACAAAAAAGCTAAGTCTAAACTCTAAAGCTTTATCCAAGTCCTCTTTGAAACGAGACCATTTGACTGTTCTTGAAGACAATCTAGAGAAAGCTGAGATCAAGCAAGAATTTGACTATATTCCAGAGACAGGAGAGCTACAGGATGTTCAGGAGATGCAAATATCAAAAAGTGTTGAAGCATAAGAGATTGTTGGAGGATCATCTTCAAAGGATCATAAGTATGAATTTAGAGTGAGAAAGCCCAAATTTTCCATTGACCTAAATCGACCTGCTCCAAATGAAGATTATACTGAATTCAGAATAGAAAAAAGGGATAAAAAAGACAGGATTAAAGAATCGCAAACCATGATTATGAAATTCAAGCAGGAAAAATGGATGATAGAAAAGTGGAATACCAAGCAGCAAGAAATGTTACATAAACTTAAGAAGAAGAACAAGGATCAAGAAACATTGCTCAAAGAGGTAAGAGAGACAAACATCAAACTTTATTGGCATAATGTGGTTCTGAAAACCAAGCTAAAACAAAGACAGACCAAAGGTTCTGCTTCTATTATACAGTGAAGATTTCAAAATTTGAGGCATCATACAGTTTTGACTTTTTGTTGAATACAAGGAATACCTATGCTAAAGATTTTGAAAAATGTTATCAAAAGCTACATAGAGGCAGAGTATTTTTTAATATGTAAGGTAAATATGTAAGCTACAGGAGCAACCTTTGCAATTGAGGAAGACCTTGTCAGTAGACTTGTTATATATTTATCTTCATCAGTTGCTAAAGTAATTCGAGTCTATACAGAATTTGCTCATCATAGCAGGGGTGTCCATTCTTCAGGCCAATCGTAAAGGACCAGCTCAGCATCAGATTCACACCTTATTTTGTGAGATCTGAATATCTCATCAGATTAGAACTAGTCAAAAATCAATTTATTTATCTAAAGATTAGGTTGAAGAGATCCGAATTATATGTATGAGAGGATATGTCTCCTAAGTTCTAGCTAGAAGATAGGATCTTATCAAAATTGTATCTAGAAAGTAGGATCCTTAGAAACTAATTGTTGTGTATAAAAAGTGAATCGATAGACAGAATTAAGGGTTGATTGGTTGGGAACCATAGGCCATTTTTGAAAAAACTCTTTCAAATTGTAAGACAAAGACTTATTTCATTCTGGTACTAAATGGAAAAGGCTATCTGATGGTTAGATTTATATTCTTGTCTATATTTCTATCTTTTTCTTACTTGAATGCATGTTAATCTTTTGCTAAGAATTTGATGTATCTTGTTTGTGAATAAGCTAGTGAAAACTTTATTGTTTGCTTGTTCATAATCAAATTTGTATTTAAGTACATTTCTCTTGTTTCTTGAATGATATTTGGGATCAAGAGTTTCATATGTGAGTGGACAAATTGAAAGCTTACATATTTTCTCTATCTTTCATATTGCATTTGCCATCTAATTTATTGTATTGACTACCATTTCCTAAGCATTCAGATATGAATTTGTTCTTGCATACTTGAGCTTGATATTTTATATTATCTTTGACCCAATCTTCAAACCAATTTCAAAACCCAATACGCATCCTTATCCATAAAATCATTGCAATAACTTGATGATGCCCTAGCTTTCCCTTTAGTAGTCAAGTGCAACTTTAGGGACTAACATCTAGGTTGAATGATGCCATCCTCTAATGCTTCTTGAATCATACGTTCAATCTCACTCTTTTGTGCATATGGGTACCTGCAAGGCCTAATGTTAGGTGGTCCACTTCCTGGTTGCAAATGAATAGCATGGTCATGATCTCAAG
>ML779541.1:303409-325757 GCA_009831015.1 Picea engelmannii
AAAGGCTTGCAGGATTGTTGTGTACCTAACCACAACATCCTTAGATGGTATTAAACTCTATGTACATGAGTTATTTTGTGTGTATGCTCGCGATTTTGTAATCATGTTGTATTTACACAGGCCACTTTATATAATAAGGACCTGATGACTCTTATTTGTGATTTCTGCATTGAGTTATGCTTTTTGTCACTCTATTGGTATAAATAGGGGCTCCCCCTTCCCATATGTAACTCTAATCATTTTATGAATACAAATCAACCAGTTGCTTGTGCGCTTGTGCTTATTGGAGATGTCTTCCTCCACTACTCAGATTTGCAATGCAATCCACCCCTGGGTGTGCAGGTGCCCCCATTGTTTCTTTGTTTATTTTATGTTACTATAATTCCATTTCTGTTTCAGTTGCAGTAGAGGTTCCATTTAGCTACATGACCACTGGAATGACATGCTATAGTATGGAAGCCAGAGAAATGATATAGCATCGTAGTACTTTTAGAAATTCAAACATAAGAGTATACTTTCAAGAGTAAATGGTGCAAAAGAAGTAATAAACTTTCTAGAGAGCAGTGTTTGCATCACCTCTGCAATCCTCGAAAATAAAATACATTAAAACATAAGGAGACTCAAAAGAAACGTTTGAAATAGTTTCGTAATTGTACTGCTTAACCTTAACCCATACAGCATTATTAGACCATATGAAACATCTCTTCATATCACAAGATGTTTCTAACAAAAGCTGTTTTTGTTCTGAAGCCATCAACGTATAATAAACACTCTACGCAACAAATACACATTGTACTGAATACGGTAAATACATATTGGACTGAATACGAAAACTACAGAGAGTTGTATAATAAACACATTCAAGATAAGCAAAGAGCAGTATATGCTACAATAAAAAAATCATGTTCCATAAGCTGAAACACGCTAAGAAATACTAACAGGCTATAGGACGCAACAAACCCAAACAAAGAGATGAATGTGAGAACACCAATTCATCTCATTTGTCAATATCTTTCAAAAATAAAATCGAAATTTACCCAATTGGTTTTCAGGTTCAGAAAATAAATCATTAAGATTTGCTTTTTGGTTAAACTTTTAAAAATATATGTATATAACATGTTTTTAACCATATATGATGTTAAAACATGTTTTTTAAGTCTTCACATTTAATTAAACATATTTTTGGATCAAATTATAAGTTATATGAAATATTTGTATTTGTTTTTTTTAAATATATAAAGTTATAACAATGATTGCTTTAATTTTATTTGGTGAAACGGCTGTTTTTTTTCTTGAATTTCAGTGTTGTTGAATTCGAATGACCAGTCGTTAGTAAATGCCATCAGCTGAAAAAGGTATATGTAAAATCCTTATGAATTCAAATATGAAAAGAAGTAAACTAAATATTTTGACATTTTAATAGATCTCCCTGTAATAAAAGATAAATCGGTTCCGCGAATGCTAGTCTGTACAGGGCACAACAAAAAACCTAAACCACGTGGGTATAATTTGGGACTAAATTTAACACTGATCAACTGATGTTTCGTTAACAATTAAATAACCTTGAAATTCAATTAGTGCCTGCTAAAACATAGGGTTTAATATACAGCAATACTGCTTAAGGCGAACGCGCTCAAACAGATGCTTATGGAATGAATGGGACTATGACTACTTACTGATTGGAAGGTCGCGAGCTCGAGCCTTGTCCGTGCTGTTCTTCTTGTTCAGGCTGGTTTTCTTCGATGTCATCATCGGAAGAAGATGCGTAATCCACGAGCGACATGATGATTGCTCTCCAGACAAGTGAATTTGAGAAGCTAAATAGGTAAGCATGGCAGGACAAACTGACCAGGTTAGATGACAGGATAAGCCCGTGGGTGTTAAATAGGTAAGCCTGGCAGGACAAACTAACCAGGTTAGATGACGGGGTAAGCCCGTTGATGTTTAACCACGGTTAGATGACGGGACAAGGCCATCCACTAACCAAGAGTAATGGGATTGTGGGTCAACGGTGAAGATAGTGGTATGTTGGCCATTTATGAAAAACATGAATAAGTAGTTGGAGATATGTGGTATGAAGCGCTGAATGTTCATATTAATGGATTTTTTATATTTAATTTCTTAATTTAGTAAATAAATGTATTATTATTAAAAAAAAAAAAAGGATGAATGATTTTTGATAGTTGTAGTCTAAATGTTTTAAGTTTTGGTTTTTTTTTTCCCGAGATATTATTAATTTAATTTTGTTTGAAATCCGGCAAGAAATTGTTAAATCTGCAGATTTAAATGGTTAAGTTTGCAGAATCTGAGTGTTCCGGGGTTTTTAAGCTCGTCGAATCCATTTATGCATTCAAAAATGCAATTCAAACAACAACAAATTTTGATTTTGCCTAGATTTATATTGTCGGATTCCAACCAAAAATATTAAAATGTAGAACGTTCAGATAACGTCCTTTTAATATGGGTGGTGGTTGATATGTGATGATAACAAAAAATATATATGTTTAAGCATTGAGGGGCTTACGTCGACCAACATATGACATATGATTTTTGGGATTATCTGTGTGGAGTAAGTCATTAATTTATGACCCATGTCCATGAGTATTAGTCGCAATTAACCATTTTCTCATGATTTTGAATAATCCACTTAGCACTCATTGCATCGGTTCATGCTCATAGGTGTTACGGAAATATTCCCCTGCGTACAAGTGAACTTTCCCTTGGAGTACAAACCCCTCTACCAAGACAGAAAACTACCTTTGGACACTACCATTCCTATAAATTCATTTTATCCATCGAAAAAGAGAGAAGGAGGAAAAGTATGATGTACCTCACTTTCGACGTTTGTCCAAGCTGCTCCAATCCGCGAGTTCTGAATAGTACCTACAATGGACAATAAGAAACAAACAACTATCCCCCGGATGGGGTGATAGTGCGGGTTACGCGGCAGTCGATGGAGGCGGGTGACGGGCTACAGGACGTGGGGGCACGTGAAATGTTTGTGCCTCCCTCCAGCGTTTAAATGCTCCGTAAATCCATTACGAATGGGTTTTAATGCGCCCATTAACGCAGTTGCTCCTCCTTTTGGGTTTCATAGTATGCAGTCGATCATAATGTGGCTTGTTTGTTGCAGTCGGTCGCTAGCAGAGCGAGATCTGCAGTGGCACTGGCATAAACTCGGCTCTGTTTCTTCCGCCCTTTTATGCTCCCACAGCGTGCATCGTATCACCTTTGTTTCCAGTTGTTGTTGGACCATGACGCGCCTACGGGGGAGGCCAAGGCGAGGCTCGCCCTGGAAGCCTCAGCGTCCCTCCATCTCACGCTCTGCCTCGTCCTCTTTGAGCTCTTCCTCTCGCAACCAGTCTGGCCACCGCTCTTTTACCTCGCGTCGCATGGTGCATGATCACTCCCTTTCGTGGGCGCTGGTAACCCGTGTTGTTACTCCCCCCCCTCGTCAACCTGGCAACCCTCTGGTGCCCCCCCCTCATCCCGAGCCTGACCCCCCTCAGACCTCTCGAGGGGCAGGACCTCTCCCCCGGGACTCTTTCACTCCAGCCCAGCTTTGGGATAGTCTAGCGGCACTGTATGATTTGGTCTTTGGTATTCGCCAGGGCGTGGAAGACCTCAACTTCCGTCTCCAGGAAACAGATGTCAAGGTCGACCTCTTCCTTAGAACCCTCGCCTCCCTGCAGGACTCCCTGATCCCTAGACAAAACGAGGACTCTCCAGTCCAGGAACCAAACGCGCCACAGGAAGAAGCTGCAGACGCGACGAAGGATAAAGATATGGGCGCAACTTCAGGCAGCAAAGTTGATAACATAGTGGCCGATGGGGAAGGCGACAAGAATTGGGCCGACCAGATCACTTACATAGAGGAGGAGCCCTGGACAGAAGACATCCAGCCCAAGTGGCCCACTTATTCTCCGTATGTCTAGCTTATCAGTTAAGTTGCAGGTGTCCGGTGCTTGCAGGTGTCCGGTGCTTCTACTGTCAATTTCCTTCTAGTTTTTGTTAAGTATTTAAGAATACACCTTATGATTTCAACAGTCAATAGAATAACTGAACAGATTGATGATTCTGGGATCATGGACTAGTTTCCCCTCTGTTGGGGCAGTCCCTCTTCTCCAGACTGAACATCTTGTATTTTGCTCTGTTACTTTGCTCCTGAGAGGAACTTAATATATTTTACTTACTTACAAAAAAAGAAACAAACGACTATCTCCTACTCTAATGAATTAGACAAAATCAAGGGAATACACAGAGAAATTGCAAGAAACACAATAATATAATTAAACTCATATTCTATTAATGACTACCTGGGATACAAAAGACTGTAAAATGCAAAGCATACAAGCTAGCTAGAATGGTGGTAGTTTATCTCTGAAGAGAGAGATTAATGGTTGCGCTCATTCACAAGAAGCCCATTACAAAGAGGTCAAAAAGGCCTTTTAACATAAAGTGTCAATGAGAAAACCATAAACATCCAAAATACTAACCCCATAAGAAAAGATTTGTGGGCCCCTATGTGTTTAGTTGATACGTCAACTACTTGGGGGTGCAACTTTTGCATACAATCTTTGTTTGGGGCACTCGATACCTCATCTGAAAGGTCTACTCTAGGAGTACACATTTCGTTCGACCTAGCATCTTCCATGGGCTACATGTTAAGCATCGTCGTGCCAAGAAAATGTCATTTAGGTCCTTAAAACGACCTGAAATTTTGGGACTAGAAAAACCGTAGAAAAACCGCCAAGATGTGGACCCATTTTGAATTAGTGGAACAGGTGGTTGGCCACCAATATCCACCTAGATTAATGTGTGAGTAGTGACATTAAATAAGCAACAACAAATAATATTCATAAGTTCTAAAGGATGTATTTCAGATATTCATCATTTTTTATCCAACAAGATCTCTCATGAGCATAAGGTGAAGAGCATACTTTGTTTGAAATATTTTTTAGGTCCTTAGTTTTGTGCACGAGTGTCATTAATAACTGAAATACCAAGTGTTGAGAACTGTTGGAATTGCAAGTATGTTTGAAAAAACATGATATCTCCACACAGGACGAACACTTTGACAAAACATGGCATCTCCACACATGGTATCTTTCTAATAATTATTGGAAAGAGGTTGAAGAAGTTTGTAACCTTTGACATCTTCAAGATATCCATTAAAAATGCACTTCTCACTTTTAGTCTATAATGCTTTCATTTTCTCATCGGGAATGCGAGCCCATGCTTCATTACCAAATACACGAAAGTGTCTTAAATCTTGCTTAATTTTAGTATGTCCTTCTTCCGATGTTATTTTTTTAAAGTCTTTGTGCGAATGTGATTTACTATGTAATTGGCACAATTGATGGCTTCGGGCCAATAATGAAGACTTAAACCCTTAGAATGGATCATAATTTGTCATTTCCTTTAATGCGTGATTCTTTCTCTCAACAACACAATTTTTCCATGGTGTATATAGAACAATATGCTTCATTTGAATGCCCTATGTAGTGCAGTAAGTTGTAAATTTGTTGCTGACATATTCACCTCCATTATATGTTCTTAACCTCTATAGTGAATGTTTAGATTGTTTTTGTACAAGGGCCTTGTAGGCCAAAAACAAGTTAAACACTTAACTATTAAATTTCAATAAAAAACCCAAGTGTGTCTTGAGAAGTCATCAATGAAGGTTAAGAAGTATTATCACCCAAAGAATGAAGGAGGAAAAAGAAGATCACACAAATCACTATGAACAAGCTGCAAATGGGTCGAGGCGCTCCAAGAGGCATGTTTGTCAAAATTATCAAAATATGGTCAAAGCAGTTCCATATTAAATACCGAGTGCAAGCCAAAGAAAGGGGGAATACTTAATTCAAAAGCATTCTTACCCATAGCCTTGGTGATGGTGTAAGGCATGTATATAAGTGGGTGGAGCATCCGATCGGATCCTATGAGACACTCTTTCTGCAAATGCAACCATACCTCATCTCCCACCTTAAACTTGTGTGGTACCCAATGTTGATTGTGGTGTTGCTTGTACTTGGCATTGGATTTCTGCAAAATATCATGAACCTTTTGTTGGATATTCTGGATTCGATCAAAAAATTCAACTGCTCAATCATCCTTGGTCTGAGCATGGGAGGACTCTTCCTCTACAACTGCAGTGGGCATAGTTACACCAATGGGGGCTAATGGTTGGAACCCCGAGCACATTTGAAAAGGGTTGTGGCCAATACAATTGTAGAGGGATATGTTGTAGCTATGTTGAACATAAGGAAGGCTCTCATCTTGTGTGCATGGATGTTTGGAATTTTACATCCTCAGTATATGGACAATCATCATGTTGACTATCTCTGTTTTTCTATCAATCTGTGGGTGGAAGGTAGTCGACTTGGTCATCTTGGTGTCCATCATCGACCATAAGCTGGACTAAAAAGTACTCAGGATCCTATTGTATCGATATGAAATAATGGTCTGTGAGAGTCCAAAATGAACCCAAACATGTTCAAAGAAGAGCTTAGTAGTGGCCTCGACTATGATGCTCTTCTTCCAGGGTGCCAAACTTCCATCTTAGAGAATTGATCAACGATCATGAAAACACAATCATTTCGATGCTTGGTTGAAGGTAGACCAGACATGTAATCCATCGAGATGGATTCCCACATCCTAATTGGGGTAAACAAATGGATGTATAGCCCTTGTTTTCTTGATGGCGAGTTTGGCAATGGTGCAGGCAATGCAGGATCTGATGTACTTGCAGACATCTTGTCGAAGCTTCAACTAATAAAAATGCTTTTCTACCATAGAAATGAACATGGCAGTAGTGCGTTGTCATGCCAAAAAAACATCGTTTAGGGGCTCAGAACAACCCTTGAAGTTTGGGACCCAAAAAACCGTAGAAAAGTTTCCAAGATGTGGAACCATTCTTAATTAGTGGAACAAGTGGGTGGCCACTGGTATCCACCTAGATCAATCATCATCCTAGGTTCTGGATTTCCTTGATACAACTAAGCATGGAAATGGCCACCGGTATCCACCTAGATTAGTCCTCACCCCAGGTTCTGGATTTCCTTGATACAACTAAACATGGAAATGGCCACCTACATGTTCCACTAATTCAAAATGGTTCCACATCTTGGCAGATTTTTGGGTTCCAAATTCCTAGGGTCGTTTTGTTTCCTTTTAATGATGTTTTTTTGGCACGACAACTCTTAGCATGTGGAAAAACGCAAATTCTAAGCTGAACAGAATGTATACTCCTTCGTTAGACCTTTTTGACGAGGTATCAAGCACCCCAAACATAGATCATATATAAAAGTTGTGTCCCCGAGAATTTGACATATCAACTAACCACATCGAGGCCCACAAATATTTTGGCATTTCATCTTCTTGGGTTAGGGTTTTAGATGTTTAGGGTTTTCTCATTGATGTTTTATGTTAAAAGGCCTTTTCAACCTCTTTGTAAGGGTATTGATACATAACAATCATGCCGTAAAGAAATACAGTGGGGTTGTTATGGGGGATCAAAATCTGAATTTCCTTGATTAATAACATTTGTACCATAAATATATCATGAACTTGTTGTTGGATGTTCTATATTTGCTAAACAAATTTGGCTGCTTGATCAGTCTCAGTCTGAAGATGGGATGACTCTTCTTGTGTAGCTGCAATGGGCAGAGCTACGTCAATGGGGCCAATGACTGGAACCCCAAGCACACCTGAAAAGGGTTGTGACCAATAGAGTTATGGAGGTATCTATTGTAGTTATGTTGAACATAAAGAAGGCTCTCATCCCATGTGCACGGATGTTTGGAATTGTATATCCTTAGGATATAAATTTTTAAATTTAATTTCTTAATTTATTAAATAAATTTATTATTAAAAAAAAAGGATGAATGACTTTTGACAGTCGTAGTCTAAATGTTTTAAGCTTTGGTTTTTTTTTTTTTTCGGGGATATTATTAGTTTAATTTTGTTTGAAATCCGGCGAGAAATTGTTAAATTGCAGATTTAAATGGTTAAGTCTATATAATCTAAGTGCTCCGGGTTTTTTAAGCTCGTCGAATCCATTTATGCATTCAAAAATGCAATTCAAACAACAACAAATTTTGATTTCACCTAGATTTATATTGTCTGATTCCAACCAAAAATACTAAAATGTAGAACGTTTAGACAACGCCTTTTTAATATGGGTGGTGGTTGATATGTGATGATAACAAAAAATATATATGTTTAAGCATGTAGGGGCTTACGCAGACCAACATAGGACATATGATTTTTGGGATTATCTGCGTAGAGTAAGTCATTAATTTATGGCCCATGTCCATGAGTATTAGTCGTAATTGACCACTTTCTCATGATTTTGAATAATCCACTTAGCGCTCATTGCATCGGTTCATGCTCATAGGTGTCACGGAAATATTCCCATGCGTACAGGTGAACTTTCCCTTGGAGTACAGACCCCTCTACCGAGACAGAAAACTACCTTTGGACACTACCATTCCTATAGATTCATTTTATCCATCGAAAAAGAGAGGAGGAGGAAAAGTATGATGTACCTCACTTTTGACGTTTGTCCAAGCTGCTCCAATCCGCGAGTTCTGAATATTACCTACAATGGACAATAAGAAACAAACCACTATCTCCTCCTCTAATGAATTAGAAAAAATCAAGGGAATACACAGAGATATTGTAAGAAACACAATAATATAATTAAACTCAGATTCTATTAATGAATATCTGGGATACAAAATATTGTAAAATGCAAAGCATACAAGCTAGCTAGAATGGTGGTAGCTTATCTCTGAAGAGAGAGATTAATGGCTACGCTCATTCACATGAACCCCATTACAAAGATGTCAAAAAGGCCTTTTAACATAAAGTGTCAATGAGAAAATCGTAAACATCCAAAATACTAACCCCATAAGAAAAGATTTGTGGGCCCCCATGTGTTTAGTTGATACGTCAACTATTTGGGGTTGCAACTTTTGCATACAATCTCTGTTTGGGGCACTCGATACCTCATTTGAAAGGTCTAGTCGAGGAGTACACATTTCATTCGACCTAGCATCTTCCATGGGCTACATGTTAGGCACCGTCGTGCCAAGAAAACGTCGTTTAGGTCCTTAAAATGACCTGGAAATTTGGGACTAGAAAAACCGTAGAAAACCTGCCAAGATGTCGAACCATTTTGAATTAGTGGAACAGGTGGGTGGCCACCAGTATCCACCTAGATTAATGTGTGAGTAGTGACATTAAATAAGCAACAACAAATAATATTCATAAGTTCTAAAGGATGTATTTCAGATCTTCATCATTTTTAATCCAACAAGATCTCTCATGAGCATAAGGTGAAGAGCATACTTTGTTTGAAATATTTTTTAGGTCCTTAGTTTTGTGCACGAGTGTCATTAATAACTGAAATACCAAGTGTTGAGMAYTRTTGGAATTGCAAGTATGTTTGAAAAAACATGATATCTCCACACAGGACGAACACTTTGACAAAACATGGCATCTCCACACATGGTATCTCCACACATGGTATCTTTCTAATAATTATTGGAAAGAGGYTRAAGAAGTTTGTAACCTTTGACATCTTCAAGATATCCATTAAAAATGCACTTCTCACTTTTAGTCTATAATGCYTTCATTTTCTCATCGRGAATGTGAGCCCATGCTTCACTACCAAATACACGAAAGTGTCTTAAATCTTGCTTAATTTTAGTATGTSCTTCTTCCGATGTTATTTTTTTAAAGCCTTTGTGCGAATGTGATTTACTATGTAATTGGCACAATTGATGGCTTCAAGCCAATAATGAAGACTTAAACCCTTAGAATGGATCATAATTTGTCATTTCCTTTAATGCATGATTCTTTCTCTCAGCAACACCATTTTTCCGTGGTGTATATAGAACAATATGCTTCTTTTGAATGCCCTATGTAGTGCAGCAAGTTGTAAATTTGTTGTTGACATATTCACCTCCATTATATGTTCTTAACCTCTATAGTGAATGTTTAGATTGTTTTTGTACAAGGGCCTTGTAGGCCAAAAACAAGTAAAAAACTTAACTATTAAATTTCAATAAATAAACCCAAGTGTGTCTCGAGAAGTCATCAATGAAGGTTAAGAAGTATTATCACCCAAAGAATGAAGGAGGAAAAAGAAGATCACACAAATCACTATGAACAAGCTGCAAATGGGTTGAGGCGTTCCAAGAGGCATGTTTGTCGAAATTATCAAAATATGGTCGAAGCAGTTCCACATTAAATATCGGGTGCAAGCCAAGGAAAGGGGGAATACTTAATTCAAAATCATTCTTACACATAGCCTTGGTGATGGTATAAGGCATGTATCTAAGTGAGTGGATCATCGAATAGGATCCTATGAGACACACTTTCTGCAAATGCAACCATACCTCATTTCCCACCTTAAACTTGTGTGGTAACTGATGTTGATTGTGGCGTTGCTTGTACTTGGCATTGGATTTCTGCAAAATATCATGAACCTTTTGTTGGATGTTCTGGATTCGATCAACAAATTCAACTGCTCAATCATCCTTGGTCTAGGCATGGGAGGACTCTTCCTCTACAACTGTAGTGGGCATAGTTACACCAATGGGGGCTAATGGCTGGAACCCCGAGCACACTTGAAAAGGGTTGTGGCCAATAGAGTTGTAGAAGGATATATTGTAGCTATGTTGAACATAAGGAAGGCTCTCATCTCGTGTGCATGGATGTTTGGAATTTTACATCCTCGGTATATGGACAATCATCATGTTGACTACCTCTGTTTTTCTATCAATCTATGGGTGGAAGGTAGTCGACTTGGTCATCTTGGTGTCCATCATCGACCATAGGCTGGACTAAAAAGTACTCAGGACGTATTGTATCGATATGAAATAATGGCCTGTGAGAGTCCAAAATGAACCCAAACATGTTCAAAGAAGAGCTTAGTAGTGGCCTCGACTGTGATGCTCTTCTTCCAGGGTGCCAAACTTCCATCTTAGAGAATCGATCAACGACCATGAAAACACAATCATTTTGATGCTTGGTTGAAGGAAGACCAGACATGTAATCCATCGAGATGGATTCCCACGTCCTATTTGGGGTAGACAATGGGTGTATATCCCTTGTTTTCTTGATGGCTAGTTTGGCAATGGTGTAGGCAATGCAGGATCTGATGTACTTGCATACATCTTGTGGAAGCTTCAACTAATAAAAATGCTTTTCTACTATAGAAATGAGCATGGCAGTAGTGTGTTGCCATGCCAAAAAAACATCGTTTAGGGCCTCAGAACGACCCTTGCAGTTTGGGACCCAAAAAACCATAGAAAAGTTGCCAAGATGTGGAACCATTCTGAATTAGTGGAACAGATGGGTGGCCACCAGTATCCACCTAGATCAGTCCTCACCCTAGGTTTTGGATTTCCTTGATACAACTAAGCATGGAAATGGCCACTGGTATCCACCTAGATCAGTCCTCACCCTAGGTTCTGGATTTCCTTGATACAACTAAACATGGAAATGCCACCCACATGTTCCACTAATTCAAAATGGTTCCACATCTTGGCAGTTTTTTGGGTCCCAAATTCCTAGGGTCGTTTTGATTCCTTTTAATGATGGTTTTTTGGCACGACAACTCCTAGCATGTGGACAAACGAAAATGCTAAGTTGAACAGAATGTGTACTCCTTCGTTAGACCTTTTTCACAAGGTATCAAGTGCCCCAAACATAGATCATATATAAAAGTTGTGTCCCCGGAAATTTGACATATCAACTAACCACATTGAGGCCCACGAATATTTTGGCATTTCATCTTCTTGGGTTAGGGTTTTAGATGTTTAGGGTTTTCTCATTGATGTTTTATGTTAAAAGGCCTTTTCAACCTCTTTGTAAGGGTATTGATACATAACAATCATACTGTAAAGAAATACAGTACGGTTGTTATGGGGGATCAAAATCCAAATTTCCTTGATTAATAACATGTGTACCATAAATATATCATGAACTTGTTGTTGGATGTTCTATATTTTCTAAACAAATTTGGTTGCTTGATCAGTCTCAGTCTGAGCATGGGATGACTCTTCTTGTGTAGCTACAATGGGTAGAGCTACGTCAATGGGGGCTAATGATTGGAACCCCAAGCACACCTGAAAAGGGTTGTGACCAATAGAGTTATGGATGGATCTATTGTAGTTATGTTGAACATAAGGAAGGCTCTCGTCCCATGTGTGCGGATGTTTGGAATTGTATATCCTTAGGATATGGACAATAATCCTATTGACTACCTCTATTTGTCCATTTGTGTCTGGGTGGAAGGCAGTCGACCTGGTCAGCTTGGTGTCCATCATCAACCATAGGCTTGACCAAAATGTACTCAGGAACCTACTATATTGATATGAAATAATGGTTCATGGGAGCCCAAAATGAACTCAAACACATTCAAAGAAGATCTTAGCAGTGGATTCGATGTTGATGCTCCTCTTGCAAGGTGCCAAAACTGTTATCTTGGAGAATTGATTGACGATCACAAAGACATAATCATTCCCATTCTTGGTTGAAGGAAAAACAAACATGTAATCCATGGAGTTGGACTCCCAAGGCCTATCTGGATTAAACAAATGGATGTATAGCCCTTGTTTCTTGATGGTGGGTTTAGCAATGGTGTAGGCAGTGCAGGCTCTAATGTACTTGTGGACATCTTGTCTAATCTCCAACCAATAAAAATTCTTTTGCATTACTGCAACTATTTTGTCCACACCAAAGTTTCTTGTCGCTCGATTGTAATGAGCTTCCCAAATGAACTTTGGACAATCGCTTGAAGGAACATAGAGATGGCTTAGATGGCATAACAATCCATCCTAGAGATGAAATTCTAGAATTGGTTTGCCTGCACTCAATGTTTGATAGGTAGTAGAAAAGTCATAGTCATTACTATATAATTATGGTCACTCGAACGTTTAAGGCCCATAGGAGTTAAGAATTGTGGTTAGTGGCATAATCAAGGTTGACTGAGGCAGTCTCTAATATGGTTGGTGCTTCCCTTCTTGTAATTGAGGTTCAATGGAATTGTTGCAGGTACATGGACCACTTCTAATGGCAATCATTCTGTAACTTTATGTCTGTTTGCATGAATTGCAGAGGCACGTGATCAATGTGGATGATCGTTTCGTACCCCATAATGTAATGCTTTCATTATCGACATGCTTGTGCACTGGAGTACGTCTCTTTATTGTAGGTGGGGTATTTGTGAATAACATCATATAATGTTTCACTATGATAGTCCATCAGGAGCCCACGTTGAGTGAGGACTGCACTGATATCATAATCTGAAGCATCTTTCTCAATCTCAAATGGCTATTGTAGGTCTGGAAAAATAAATATTAGTGTTGTGAAGAGGTGGAATCTCAAATCCTTGAATGATTTATGTTGGGATGATGCCCAAACAAACTTGGCCTTCGCTCCACCCTTGGTCACTTGGATTAGGGCCCAAGCGATATGAGAGAACCCCAACACAAACATGTGGTATAAGTTGGCAAGGCCCAAGAAGTTGCAAAGCTCAGTCAATGTCTTCAAGTTGACAAAACACGAATGACTTGGATGTTGGTTGGATCCACATGTACACCATGTTCATCCATGATGTATCCCAAATATTGGATTCTCTGCATGCCAAAGGAACACTTCTCCAAATTGGCATATAACTTGTGTTGTCACAGGGTGCCCAAAACCTATTAAATGAGCTTCAAATGTTCCTCCCATGTTTTGCTAAAGATGAGGATGTCGTCCAAATATACAACCATAAAGCAGTTTTTTAATGGCCACAATATACCATCCATCATTTGCATGAATGCATTAGTCAAGCTGAAAGGCATGGCCAACCACTCAAAGAGACCTTCTTTAGACTTGAAGGTTGTCTTCCATACATTAGTTTGCTCAATTGACACCTAGTGGTAGCCTAACTTCAGATCAATCTTACTAAAAAATTTGGCTCCCTTGAGCTAATCGAGAAGACCATCAATCCGAGGGATTAGGTATCGGTTCTTGACTATGATTTTGTTCATGATTTTGTAATAAAAAAAACGTTGCCATGTCTCGTCCTTCTTCTGTACTAGAACAATAGGGCTCCTGCAAGGTGAGGAGCTTTGTCCGATGTGGCTCTTCATAATTAATTCTTGGATCTAGAATTTGATTTCTTCGTTCTCCGAAATAGTTCACCTGTATACAGGGTCATTAGGCAGAGGAGCATCGGGTGTGAAATCAATCGAGTGCTTTACCTGGCAGTGCAAAGGTACTCGAGTAGGCAAGACAAAGATGTCTTTGTGCTCTTCTACTATCTTGTCCACATGTTGTTACTATGTAGAGAGACCTCATGCAAAGGTTTTGGCTGTTGCAGTTACCTTTCGTTCACTTTTCGACCAAGCCATGAAGAGGACAATTCTCCCGGTCTAAGAGTTCACGTTTCTACAATGCTTTGTGGAGATCAAAGAGATCGTAGTAGTTCAGACTGCCTCTGGTACCTTGTAGAGTTGACCTCTGAAAGTAATAATGATACTGCATGAACTAGATTCATAAACAACATGATGCTTCAACATATATGATTGTCTTAAAAGAACACTGCAAACTTCAAGGGGGGAAACATCAAACAATACCTTCTCTTTGAAGGGTTTGATGGTGTAGTGCAGGCGACATTGCCAACTTACGTGGATGTCTCATCCTTGGTTGAGCCAACCAATGGTGTATGGCTGAGGATGCGACATCATAGTTAGGTTCAATGTCTTGACAACCTTTGTCGAGATTAGGTTCTTACAGCTATCGCTTTCAACAATGAAATGGAGGGGGTTCCCCTACACCCATGTCTATGAGTGGAAGAGGCACTACCCTTCTTCGGACTCCTTTGGTTCCTCTAACTGAACTTTTTGTGGTAGCGATGGTGACACTCGTTGAATTAGAGTTTGAGTTGGCATCTAACTCTGAGGCTTTCATCTCAACCAACAATGATTGTTTGGAGCGACATTCATCAATGTTGCGTCAAGGGATTTTGTGGAACTCATACCACTTTCCAATGTCCTTCTTCGACTTCTTGTTACCCTTCTTTGCTTATGGCTTGGGTTTGTAGTCTTGGGGCTGGACATCCTTGATCTGTCCTTTGCACTAGGTGTTAGGGCCACCTTTACTGTACTTCTATTGCGATGGGTTTGCAAAACTGAAATCCCTCTTATTCTTTTGCTTGAACTTTTGCTCAATCTTGATAACATATTAGTAAGTGGCTCCTAGTGAGCAGATGTTCAGGAACTCCATATATGTTTTGGATGTACCTATGTAGGCCACTGTGTTACTTCAAGACTAGGTGTTGCTTGGAGTCTTTAATACATAACTTTGTGCATAAGGTATGGAAGATGTTGGTGTACTCCGACATTGTCTAGTCTCTCTCATGGCACAAAGTTTTCCATATCGTGTATTGGTCATCGTAGTTTCCAATAGGGTAGTATTTCACCTTGAAGGCATCAACAAAATCCCTCAAGTGGGTTCTGGACCAAAAATTGTAGACACATCTCTGGCAATGTTGCTCACAGTAAGTATCCTACCAAAATCTGACATGGGGAAGGGATTTAACGAGCATGAAGGTGATCTTTTCACTGTTGGAAAAATTTTGGACAGAGAAATAACCCTCTAGCAAACTTAACCAATTTTCCAAAGCATTGGTGTCTATCTGGCCTTCAAATAAAGGAATATGAAATTTAACTTGTACCTTGAAGGGCATCACACCTCCAAAGTGACTGTTGTTTGAATGTTTCGTTGTTGTTGTTGTAAACCATCAAAGGATCTGGGTGAAATTATCCATCGTCTCGTTCCTTTGTTGCGCGAGGGATTCCTTGAGTAACAGTTTGATAGGATCTCCTACTCCGTCGTCTCTCTTTTCTTTCGCCATGGGAGGTCGCTTGGGTTGGAAAGACTGATCTCCCTAAAGAGAAACTAGCTCAAGACCTAAGTCTCTATACCTTGACCTCATTGAGGACATGTGATGAGGGGTAGATTGCTCTGATACCACTGATCTGGAATATATTTTGAACGAAATGAAGAGAGAGATATAATTAGGAAACACACAGAGATATTGCAAGAAACACAATAACATAGTTAAACTCGGATTCTATTAATGACTCTCTGGAATACAAAAGAATATAAAATACAAAGCACACAAGCTAGCTAGAATGGTGGTAGCTTATCTTTGAAGAGAGAGATGTGATAAGTATGCTCATTCGCAAGAATCCCATTACAAATGGGTTGAAAAGGCCTTTTAACATAAAGCATTAATGAGAAAACCCTAAACATCCAAAACCATAATCCTAGATGATGAAACACCAAAAGGTTTGTGGGCCCTGATGTCGTCAGTTGATACATTGACTTCTCGGGGGTGCAACTTTTGCATACAATCTTTGTTTGGGGTGCTCGGTACCTCATTGGAAAGGTCTACCTAAGGAGTACACATTTGCTTCGACATAGAATTTTTCGTCGACTACATGCTAAGAGTTGCCATGCCAAAAAACCATCATTTAGGATATCAAAATGGCCCCGAAAGTTTGGGACCCGAAAAACTGTAGAAAAACTACCAAGATGTGGAACCATTTTGAATTAGTGGAACAAGTGGGTGGCCACCAATATCCACCTGGATCAGTGTGTGACTAGTGACATTAAATAAGCAACAACAAATTAGATTCATAAGTGTTAAAGGATGTATTTCATATCTTCATAATTTTTTATCGAACAATATCTCTTATGAGTAGAAGGTGAAGAGCATACTTTGTTTGAAAGATTTGTTAGGTCCTTCGTTATGTGCACAGGTGTCATTAATAACTGAAATACCAAGTGTTGAGAATTGTTGGAAGTGCAAGTATGTTTGACAAAACATGGTATCTCCACTTAGGACGAACACCTTAAGAAACATCTCACTCAACCATATCAAAGATCAGTACACCAATGTTATTATGTGGTTAAAACCCTTGAAGAGGGAAACAATCCACAAGCGTAGCCAATGTAGCCACTTGAGACAATATATTAATGCAAAAGAAAAAAATGTACATAAAGGTTTCTCGTGATCAATCTTTGGCAAATGACCCTCCATTCTATTTAAATAGAGATCATGGACCAATCGGGTGCCAAGCCATGGATCAATAACCATTAGTGTCAAGGAGAATATGAGTTGTCAGATCAATTTATGTCTAGAACATATCATGACTGTCCAAATACATAAGTACAAAAGCATATTGATTCACACTAAAGAAACACACTTTTACCTAAAGACACAGTAGGCCAAGTTAACCTTAACTAAATCCTAAGTGTCTAAATATCCTAACATCCCCCCCGAGGACAACTTGGGATAGGATTAATGGATTTAAAAAGGTGACACAATAGGAGAGGGAAGGAGGCATTAGAGCCTATTCCCACTTAATGACAACTTCATGTACTCCTAGCATAGTTCAAATTTTGGAAAAAAATTCTTGTATAAGAGATTTTCTGAAAATGTTTGTAACTTGATCGTTTGTAGGGAAAAAGAGGACTTCAATAACGCGATCATGAGTAATATTTTTGGTGAAGTGCATCTATATCTCAATGTGTTTGTTGAGTTGATGTTGAAGTAGATATTTGGTGAGCTTGATCGCACTCTGATTGTCACACTAGAGGGTGGTTGGATGATGTTATTGGAATCCAAACTTTGAAAGGATCTGTCGAAACCATAAGGCTTATTGACTTGCATTAAGAACTACTCAGTACTCTTCTTCCATTGAAGAAAGAGATAGAGCATATTGTTTTTCACAAGCTGAAGTGATTGATCTGACACCAAGGTTGAAAACATAACCTACGGTAGACATTCAATCATCAGGGTCACCAACCTAATTAGAATCAATGAAACTAGTGAACAAAGGAATCCCCCTTAAACTATAATGTATCCCAGATTGAACTTTACCCCATATATACCAAAGTGTCCTTTTTTGCAACTTTCCAATGGATTTCATGAGATGTTTACATATATCAAGCAACAAGAACAAAAAAAAAAAGAAATATCAAGATGGATATTAGTTAAATACAAAAGGCTGCCAACTAACTGACCGTACGAATTGACATCTTCTTCAGGTGTAGTATAGGTGGCGACAAGTTTGACTCTAGACTAGAAGGGAGAAGGGGCTAGTTTACAATCTTCCATGTGAAAGCAATGAAGAAGGTCACATGCATACTTAGATTGGGAGAGGGAAATTCCTTCCTTGGTTTGGTAAACATGGGGGGCAAGGAAATAATGCAAATAACCTAAGTCTATCATTTCAAATTTCTTCTTAAGGTTGGATTTCACATGTGTTAAAAGTTTAGGCCCACTCTCAGTGAGGTTAAAGTCATCAACATAGAGAACCTGCATTATGAGATGGATTCTAACCCCAAATTGGGGTTAGAGTAACATCTAGAAAAGCCAGTGTCAAGAAGAATGTTATATATTTTAGCATACCATGCTCTAGGAGCTTGCTTAAAAACAAAGAGAGATTTCTTAAGGAAACATACAAGGTTGGTCATGTCATTATGAACATAGCTAGCAGGTTGTTCCATGTAGATCACTTCTTGAAAATCCCCGTGCAAGAAAGCATATTTAACATCCATTTAATGCATCTCTTGTCTATGTGAGGCAACAAGGCAGATGTAATTCATTTTGGCTATGGGGGCAAAGGTTTCATTGTAGTCAATTTCTTCAGCTCTAGAGAATATTTTGGAAACTAAATGGGCCTTATATCTTTCATCACTTCCATCTGATGCATACTTAGTTCTATACACCCATTTACATTTGACAAGATTTTTTTCCTTTTGGAAGAGGTACAAGATCCCAAGTATTGTTCACTATCAAGGAACAATATTATTCATTCACTGGAGTCCCAATTTGGATGGTCAAAATCTTCTGCAAATATTTATGGGTCATGAGTCTCTGAAAATTTATCCAAAAGAGAGGAGGCTTGCTAAAACTATGAACATGTACAACATTGATTTGTAGGATCACCAACAAGATCACCAGCTATGTTTCTTGTTGAATGGACCCATAAGGGAATTTATGGTGCCAGTGTAGGTTCAAGTTCAATGGACTCATCTAGAGGAAGGTGAGCAAGTAGAGGTGTATTTTCATCCTCACCGTCATCATTTAAAGAAGAAATCAGAATATGATCAAAAGATGGCACAAACATCGAATTAAGCTTGCAAGCCAAGAGATTTTCATCAAATTTAACATATTTCCTAATGATTATTAGAATGAGGTTGAAGAAGTTTGTAACCTTTGACATCTTCATGATATCCATTAAAAATGCACTTCTCACTTTTAGGCTATAATGCTTTAATTTTCTCATCGGGAATGTGATCCCATGCTTCACTACCAAATACACGAAAGTGTCTTAAATCTAGCTTAATTTTAGTATGTGCTTCTTCCGATGTTATATTTTTTAAAGCCTTTGTGCGAATGTGATTTACTATGTAATTGCCACAACTGATGACTTATGCCCAATGATGAAGACTTAGACCCTTAGAATGGATCATAATTTGTTATTTCCTTTAATGCATGATTCTTTCTCTCAACAACATCATTTTTCCATGGTGTATATGGAACAATATGCTTCATTTGAATGCCTATGTAGTTCAATAAGTTGTAAATTTGTTGTTAACATATTTTCCTCCATTATATGTTCTTAACCTCTACAGTAGATGTCTAGATTGTTTTTCTACAAAGGCCTTGTAGGCTAAAAACAAGTCAAAAACTTCACCCATACGTTTCAAAAAATAAACCGAAGTGTGTCTGGAGAAGTCATCAACGAAGGTTAAGAAGTATTCTCACCTAAATAATGAAGGAGGAGAAACCAAACCACACAAATCACCATAAACAAGCTGCAAAGGATTTGAGGAGTGCCAAGAGGCATGTTTGTCAAAATTGTCTTGATTATGTTTATCGAGAACACAACTGGCACAAACACCATCTCTATAAGAAATGAGAGGAATATTAGTCACCATATTGTGATTACATAGCTGCTACAATGAGTGATAATTTAGATGACTAAATCGTTTGTGCCATTTTTTTCTCAGGTCATCACTATGAAGAATAAAAGCTAATGGAAAAGATGATGACCCAAAGTTGTCAAATTTGTACAACCTAGTAATATCATCAACAATTCTAGTTGGTAGAACATGCTTAGGATCTTTCAAATAATTGATTACAACTTGGTGAGATAAAAACTCTATTGTTTTATCTGCACTCGAACAAGTGATCTAATATGTTGATAGAAGTTTGCAGGTGAGACTCAGAATACATAATACATCATTAGAATAACCATCATCTAACTTAATTGTTTTAGACCCTACAACACTAAGAGCTCTGTAATCACCAACAAGTATTTGTTTGGTGTTAAAATAATTAAGAGCCAAAAATGTGGCTTTATCCATTTCCATGTGATAAGATGTTCCATAATCAATAAGCCACTCATCAGAAGAAGAAGTAGATGTTGCATTGAACGAAAAAGTAGAAGCATAAGGTGCATGTCGATGAGAAAAGAGTTGGAAGAAGAAGGATCAATATTGATAATGTGCTTCTTCATTATTGATTCCAAGGTCTCCATCTTTAAAAAAAAAAGTTTGTAGATAACCATCTCGCCCACGAAAAATCCAATGTCTATCAGTCTTCTTACTTTATTATTTTGGTAATTTATCACCAATGTGGGTAGAAGCTAACTAAGAGGGTTTGGGACCATTGTTTTGTTTGTTGTTGCGAGGATGTTGCTTATTTGGATGCTTGGATTTATCTTTCTATTAGGCCACTAACGCTTTGTTGTATGTACTCGTAGTGTTGATCACTCCAAGATGTAAGAACTTATCTTTCTCTTTAATCAAAGAATCACAAAAAGACTCGAGAGAGGGTGTCATGTAAGAAGCCTCTAGAGCTTCTCTAGTGGAGTGAAAAGTAGATACAAAAATCAAATATATAGCAAGAAAAACATATATACATCGACCATCCTTAATATATATTTGGAAATCTTTAAGTAAAATTCTAAGTGTTTAGAACTTAGATAAATAATCTTCAATGTAAGAGAAATCATTGGGATTTAAAGAAATTAACTGATTTTTGAGCCGATGGGCTTGAACCTCATCGTGTTTACCAAACACCTTTTGCAACATATCCCAAGCTTCATCTGGGTCATTAATTCCTCAAAGATGAAACCATAAATAAGGAGAGATGAACATTCTAATCAATTTACGTGCTTAGTCATTCTTATTATCCCATTTAAATTTATTGTCAACTTTAGTGGGGGTTATTTATTTTCCTAAATTAATCTGATACAATCATTTACTTCATAGTACATCCTCCATTCGAGATTTCCATGAGAAGTAGTTGGTATTGGTAAGAAAAAGATCACTTGGAGTATCCATATAATATGGATTCAAAAGTTGAAACTGACTATTTGGATGGAAATCTCTCGAAAAAATTGGTTGTTTAAAAAAAGGCATGAAAAAAAAACTTCGGATGTGAAAATTGTGTCATTTTAAAAAAAGGCATAAGGGTAATCAAAGTACCATGTGGTAGGGAGAAGTTGGACCACCTGACAATGGATGTGCAATGAGATTGTTTAGTTAAAAAATAAGTTCCCTTCATTTTCTAAATTTGCCTATAAGTTCACTTTTATAGATAAGTTACTTGAAATGATCCACTTTTATAAAATAAGTGAAAATCAATTTTACAATGAAATTAATTTATAAATTAAAGTTGCATGGGAAAAGTAACTTGAAAAAAAATATTAAAGTTACTTTATAGTGATTCACTTTTATAATTTAAGTGAAATGCATTTTACAATAAAGTTATGAGATAATTCAAAGTTGCATGAATTTTTTCAAAAAGTAACTTAAAACCTCTTATTATACATGCCGAAGGCATAGGTATATAGCAATCGATATGCGTTGATTCAATATTAGTTTCCTTTGACTTATTTAAATATTAGTTGTTTAACCAAAGTTTTAACAAAAACATATTCGACAGTTAGTAGTTTAAAACATTTTTATGATGTTTGATTGGTGGTTCAAATGACCCTGTTATTGTAGAGCCACTCAAATTTTGCACCTCAATCTTAGTTTAAAGCATAGGTTTGCCTCGTAATTTTTCCCCAACTGAGTAATGCTGGAAAGTAATGCTGGAAATAGAGTATAGCATTACTTGTAAACAATAAATGTTTGTTTTTCAATGTGATATTTATACTATGAGTTTACATTGATTTGCGATTTCCCTGACAGCCTGGTTGTCGTGGCCATTGTTTGAGTGGCAATGTCGTGGTCATTTGTTGAGTGGCAATGT
>ML779541.1:353797-366582 GCA_009831015.1 Picea engelmannii
TTCTTCTGGGTGGTTATAACCACCTTTAATATATTATGGGGCCTCTTTAATATATTATGGGGCTGACTTCTTATTTAACCTATTACAATTAGGGTTTGACCAATCTGCAAAAGGGGATTTGGTCAATTACAATGCCCGACATGATCAATCCACAAAAGGGGATTGATCTAATCAATAATAAATATATTTTATCTTTATCCACAAAAGGGGATAAGAATATTCTTTGCAGTTACACAATATTTTAACAGGAAGTGTATTGGGTTTACTGGATCAAGTGTCTCATCATAGACAACTCCCTTTGTTTGTGAGAAACCTCTGGCTATAGATCTCGTTTTGTGTTTCTCGACACTTCCATCAACTGCATGCTTGATCTTATAGATCCACTTGGAAGTTACCACAAACTTCCCTTCTGGTCCCTGAATAATATCTTATACATCATTCTTTAAGATATATTGGTATTATTCTCTTATGGCATCTTGTCATACCTATTCTCCTGCTGCTTCTCCAAGATAAGGAGGCTCAAAATTAATGAAGTGGTTCATGACTGAAGGATAGCTCGAAAATCTCTTTTTCTTTCTCGGGATGTGCCTTGAGAGGCTTGTATGTTTCTTTGCCTCTTGTAGAGTGAGTTTAGGTAGGCCTTTTATGCCCTACTGCAATATCTTTGAACATATCAACTGGAACCACTGGATCAACTGGAATAGTGTTTGTCTCCTTCTGAACTATTGAAGGGGGAGAAAGTTCTGTCTTATTGTCAATCTCCATCTGAGATTCTCTGGATCTTTGAAAGGCTATCTCTTTTTCTAGGACAACATCTCTTACTTGTCTCAATCTATCTCTGACCAAGGATGTCGATTTGGAATGTCTTCGAAGATTCATTGTTATCCCATAAATGTATCCTTTCTTCCTGAAAGGTCTAGCTTGGACTTCTTCTCTTTGGGTACATGAAAATACACTTGCACCCAAATATCCTGAAGTGTTCAATCTTAGGCTTCACTCCGGTGAAGGCTTCTTCGGGAATTATGTTTTTCAAAGTCTGGTGAAGACTCTTGTTATGAACATATATTGTGCCATGCATGCTTCTGCGCATAGAATCATAGAAGGATTCTGATCATGCATTATTGCATTGGTTTCCTCAATGATGGTTATATTCTTCCTCTTTTTCAAATAGTTTTGACTCCTTATGAGTCAAGTGGCTCCCTCTCAAGGATAAACATCTTCCTTTGTTGTTAACCTGTCTGGATCAAGAAAACAAGAGGAACCAAAAAAATAATATCTCCTAAAGGAGAATAATGAGTACATCTCTAGAATCAAAACAATTCAAGGATTGTTGTCATAGCTACAACACCTACTTGTAATGTAGCAAACTTTAGAAATATAGGTTAGAGGAATGACAATTTCAACAATCAAACCTGGGGTCTTCACTTCCAGTGTGTTGTTCTTCTGAATGCACTTATATCCCTCTGGATCCATGACTTTATCAAGAAGGTTCCTTCCTCATGCAATTTCTCCCGTGACAATGACACAAATAATATATATACAAGTGCATACCTGAGGGTTCTTATATGATTTCTCCAATGGCACTTGGTTGATCTTTGACCTATTGACATCTTCATGAAGAGGGTAGTCATAGTGTCACCCTTTTGTATTACCCACAATAATCCTTCCTCTGAAGTCTTGTCTTTTCTTCCAGGAACTTGAAGTTGCTTGATCCATCAAGCTTATCTTCCATCATAGTTCTTGTTCATCATAATTTTTGGATTCTTCACAAACCCTTGTCAAATGGGCTAGAAAACCTAACAACTAAGATAGGCTAGCACTTTTAGGTTTTATTGGACTTATGACTGCCAACAATAAGCCTTTGAAATATAGGAGAAAACTGGTGAGCTGAAGAGCTCCTTCAATGAGTTGCAGAAACCCTAATTCTGAAATTTCTGCAGAAATTAGCGAAACCCTAGGGCCAAAAAGTCAAAATGCTCGAAAATGCAATATGAAGCTTGTTGGAGGTGCGATGAAGGAGGTCGCACACTCCTATGCACTTTTTATCCCCAACGTCCAAGTGACAAGTGTTGAAACTCCTCAAAGAGGTAGGCCGTATGGAATTTATGGAAACCCGAGGACGGTCGTACAGTTTTGTAGAAGAGAGAGAGGATGACTGAAATTTGCTTGTGCAATGGGTTCTTCAAGACCTATGCTCTGATACCATGTTGATTTTTCAATAAGAAAGGTTAAGCATGAAGTTCATTCCATTTTATCATTTAACCATAACCATTTATGTTGCAGCAACCAAGATCACAAGAAGAAGCACCATGCACAAGAACACAAGAAGTATCCTGGGAAACCCTTCTCAACAAGGGAAGAAAACCCAGCCAAATCATTTTCTATATTCTTCAAGAGAAAGATATTCACCACCAAGAAAGACCTAGCACACAAGAGGGTGTTCAAACCCTAGAAGACTAGCGCCCAAGAGAGGTGCGCACTTTTCCCAAGAAGGTGTACTTGCTGAAATTTCCAAACTCACCTGAAAGATATGATTCCTCAATGGGGAATTTACCTTTACTTATACTAACCTGAACATGTCAACAGAAGTGTCTATTGGAACAACAGGGCCAACCTCACTAGCTCATAATATAATTAATATTAACCAGATTAATTATCTTTTACATTAATTACCAGTGACATTAAGGTGGGTCCGACTTGTACCCTTTACATTACAATTAGGGTTACAGGCAGGTCTGACTCTTGAACAATATAGCAAGGGATCTGATGCACCCACTAGTGCTCATCCACTGGGGGCACATCCATAGGGATGTCCATATCTCTGGCTCACTGCATTACACATAAGAACTAGATCTTCACACGTTCACCTGTGCTTGTCCATAGGCACGTCCACTCTACAGATCTTCTTTCCCATTACCTCACACAGGAGAATCATCTGGAGTTTCTTGTCAACTTTGTTGCTTAGAGGAGGCTAATACATCATCTTCATTTTTGTTCACATGACGATGCACCCAACACTTTGGGATTTCACACGTTCACCTTGTGCTCAGCCACATGCACGTCTAACATTCATTTGGAGTTCTTCTCAACTCTCCGAATTAAGGAGGTCATCTCTACGTTCCAACTCTGTCTCAGGTAGGAACCACATACCTTCTTAAGGGCTTTCTAGGAACCACATACCTTCTTAGGGGCTTTCTCTCAGGTTTGTAAGCTGAAGAAAGACTCACATAATTGTAAGGATCCACATCTCACAGGTTTGTAAGCTGGAGAATGTCTCACATAGTTGCAATCATCAACACGTTGATGATCAAAATTTTCTAATTTTCCAAATCAACCTTGCCTAAATATTCTTGTGCTATGTAATGTCTTGCCAATGTTTCTAAATACCACCAACTCTTTTTGGATTTGATATTTCTACTTCTACAATGCAACTAGGATTTCTAACATGGTATTAAAGCTTAAGTTTTGAAGATCCTAGCTTGGTTTTATTGTTTCATGGCGTTTGGAGGTTGTCGCATTGTGGGAAGACTATACATGTATTTGTTGTTCCCTGGAAGTTAGATTTTAGAAAAAAATTGACTTCTATTTGGACTTGCAATTCTTTTGGATCAAGGTTATGTAGGAGTAATATGGGTCAAAAGCATGAACCTTTGGTGTTCAATGGGCACGACATGACATATGGGAATGAGACATGGAGACTTTGCTTAAGAGAAAAGTATCGTGGCAATTCACAAATATTGTCGTTCCTAATTCTAAGCATGAACATGAGTATTTCATTGCTAATGGGAAGAAGGATGAAGTTGCAAGTGTTATAACAACAAACATTTCAAGGGATATTTCATTTCATACTAGTGGAATTGACTACTTTGATGAATTATGGAACAAGTTGTTGGACAAGTTCAAGGAAAATTAGGTAATAAAACTCGAGGAGGAGTTGATCTCTCTCTTTTGATAGTATTGAGGAATTTCTAGTTTGTGTCAAGAAGTTGTAGTTGAAGATGTGTGAATGTGGAAAAGACTTCTCAGATAAGGAAGGGAAGCAATATAAGAGATCCAATGAATCTAAAAATACCATACAATGTTTTATTTTCCATGTTCTAGGAAAACTAGGATTCAAAGAAAGAAGATGGTAAGGATTATACCTTTGATTTCTTTTGCTCTTTATTGACTAGGTCATAAAAAAGTTGTTTAGTGAAAGAAAGCTTATCAATAATCAACAACATCACTTCATTAATGGAAAGGATTGATAGAATTATAGAGAAAGAGGTCAAGATGGAAATAAAGACATAATCCAAGGATTTGACCAAGATAAGGACCATGAAGACCAAATCAACAAAAGATAGTGAACAATCAACCAAGAATGTCAAGAATAACAAGGCTTCTTGTTGTCGTGGCAAACCAAAGCATTTTTTAAAGACTTGTTGGAAGAATACCAATCACCTCAAGGAGAAGGCTAGGAGGCTTGAAGGCAAGCAACAAATACACTCTCAATAAAGTAAAAGTGATAACTACACATTTTATATTAGTTATTCTCGAGAATTGCATGCTCATACTTTTTAAAAGAAGTGGATTGTATACACTAGTTATTGAGATCATGCGGCTAAGAATGCTTCTCTTTTTTACTCATTGAGTGAGGCCACACAAGAGGAGATATTTGTTGTAGATGACTATATTTACTGTTATTGGTGGTGGTAGGGTTGATTGTGAAAATGGTGTGATCACAAACATTTACCATGCATCTAATATGAGTGAGGAATAGAATATGTTATCTAGACTGCAACTCGCCTAGATTGGCAAGAAAGTTGAATTATAACTTGATAAGTTTGCTATGAAGGATATTAACAATGATTTTGAGGTTGTTTCTAAGGGTATTCTTTACCCCAAGGACATAATGTGTAGATTTTGTGACTTTAAGGGTGTAAAGGAGACTAGACCACTTGCACTTATATCCAAAACTAATGATAGATGCAAAATTTGGCATGAAAGATTAGGGCATCTTTAGAAGTATGAAGTTGATGGTTCAGTTGAATATGGTTCATGGACTCCCTGTGGTTGTTACTTATGAAGGCATGTGTGAAGGTTGCGTTCTTGGTAAACATCACCAAGAAAAGTTTAGAAAAGGAAGCCTTGGAGGGAAAATATACGGTTGGAGCTCATGCACAATGATATTTGTACAACAAAATATCTTTCTCTTGTAGGTATAAGGTATGTGCTGACCTTCAATGATGAATTTTCGATATTTAACTTTGGTTTATTTATGGAAGACAAAGCATTTAGTTTTGAGAAATTCAAGGAGTTTAGGGCATTTATTGAAAAAGCAATGCAGTTAATCTATGAAATATTTAAGGTCTGATAATGGAGGAGAATATGTGAGTAATACCTTTGAAGGGTACTTATCTCAAAATGGTATCTCGTGGAGGAGAACATTACCTTACATTCAATGAAAATGTGTTATTGCGAGGAAGAACAAAACTTCAATTGAGAAGGGTAAATATTTGCTTTAAGAAAAGGGAATATCAACCAAGTTTTGTATGGAAATTCTTTCTTGCTCAAACTAAATTTTGAACGAGGTTCTGGCCAAGGTAGTGTGGAATATGAATCCTTTCGAGAAATGAAGTAGAAGGAAAACTTCAATTAGACACCTCAAAACCTTTAGACCCACAACTTGGGTTCATGCTCTAGATAAGAAGCAAACAAATTTAGACCCCAAGAGTTAGTCTGGCATCATGGTTGGTTATTATGAAGTGTCTAAAGCTTATTGATTACATGACTTGACTAACTAGAAAGTGATTAGTCTATAAAGTGTTGTCTTTGATGAGAATACTTTGGTTGCTTCTTTACTTGTTTTTTCTAGTATTTCATATCATGATTCAATTAAAATATGAATATTTTTTAATCAACTGGTCTAATTATGAACCGACTAGTCCATTTTCTAACTCTACTATGGTATCCAAACTAACTTCTAGTTGGATTTGTTCATGGTGGTTGTGTTGCAATAGCTTATGTTGGGGAGATTTGTTATCCTAAGTGTAACAAAGACCATTGAGGTTGTTGGTGGTGATGTAGTTTATGCCATTGATTTAAGGAAGACTTGAGGACAAAAACAACACAAATCCTCATAACGTGCCTAAAGGACACTACTATGATTGAAATATATAATTACTTACCAGAGAATAAGACTTGTGAATTGGTTACTTTTTCACAAGGAAAGAATGTGGTGAAATGAAAATAGGTCTATATGACCAAGTTTACATTAGATGGTGTTGTTAAGAGACATAAGGCTCACTTGGTAGTATTGCGCACACATGAAAGTATTGACTATGCTGAGACCTTTGCTCCTATAGACAAGATGAATTCTATCGAAATTGATTTTTCTCTTGTTGGTAGTCACTAGGTGGTAGGTACATCAAATGGATGTGAAGAGTGCCTTCTTACATGGGGATCTCACTAAGGATATTTATATAGAGCAACCACCTGATACCCAGGGCATGGTATGAGAAGATTGATAACTTATTTGTTCAACTTAGTTTCAAGCTTTATAAATCAAATCACAACATTTATGTGCTACATGTGAATGATGTAGCTATATTGATTGTACTTTATGTAGATATTTAATTATCACTGGGAATAATAGTGATTCAAATTTTGGGCTAGAAGTGACATTGAAGGATACATTTGAAATGGTCGACTTAAATCTATTTCATTTCTTTCTTAACATCCAAGTTATGCAGTTAGATGGTGGTATCTTCATTTCTCTATCGAAATATACTTTCGATCTCTAAAGAGATTAAAAGCAAAAGACTACAAGCCCTATTCTACTTCGTTTCAATCTAGAGTTAAGTTGAGTAAAAAATTCTTATTCTCTGAAAGTCGATTCTACTATGTACAAGAAACTTACTGGCGTACTTATTTATTTGACTCAAAGTAGACTTGATATCACTTTTGGTGTTATTTTGTCCTTGAGGTTCATGTAGGATTAGAAAGAGAGTCATTTGAAGGTTGCAAAGCAAATTGTTCAGTATATTAATGGTACATATTGGCATTAAGTATTTCAGCAACAATTCAAATTGTTGGTCAAATATACAAACTATGATTTGGTTGGTGGAAAGGATGTTTGGAAGTGAACTTTTGGGTATGTGTTTTATCTTGGATCTATTTTGATTGTTTGGTCATGTAAAAATCAGCAATTCCTTATTGACCATTGATGTTAAATATAGAGGAGCAACAAATGTTATAACTAAGGCAATTTGGATTCATAATCTGACAGGACATCTTGGGTTTTCCTCTTATAAAATCAACTATAATGTATTGTGACAATAAAAGTGCAATACAAGTGGTTCATAATCCCAAGGCACACAATAAGATGAATCATGTGGAGCTTCGTGCATCATATCTCAGATAGTCGGTAGATGGGAATATGATAAATATTACTTGTTGTGAGATAAATGATAAGGTTGTTGATATGTTTACAAAGTCATTGACAAAGGAGAATTTTGTTAAAACTCAATTTATGCTTGGGCTTCAAGAAGTTGTCATTATGGGGGTATTGAGATAATGCCACCCCCTAATGCTCCAAGAAGTTATGTTGAAGGGGGGATATCGGAATTTATGAATTAAACCCAAATTTTGGTGTAATTTGATGGATCAACTAAGTAGTTAGTTGTTTGATTGAGGGGTTTCATCTAGTCAGATAGGATTGACTAAGTGGTTTGACTAGGTTGATCATAATCGAATGTGTGCAAAAAGGCCCAAAAATGCATTTTTTCTAAGCTCTTTGGGGTCAAGTTGGGTGTTCAAAGTTGACCAAATGTACCATATTCTAAGGAGATTGGTTATGCACTCAAGTGTATGCATAGATGGTCTATGGATTGATCTAGCATGATGTGAATTACATGAATAATTATCCTATGCTATGTAATGTCCTAACAATGTTTATAAACATCATTGACTCTTCTTAGATCTATCATTTATTTTTTTAACCGAAACATAATATATATTCATTTAGAAAAATGGGGTTGTTGTTGTAGCAAACAACTATTTATAAGCATACGTCGTTGAGTTCATAAGCAAATTTGAACATGAGTCTGAAAGAACAATAAGAAGTTTCTAGTTGACTACATAAAGCTTGTTCCAAGTAGTCCTATAGGTAGCCTGTTTTACATAAATTCCCAAAATACAGACTATTATGGAATACATAGTTTTACAAACAATCAAAGGCACTTCCTTCTTCTTCCTACCCCTTTTCTAAATGAGGGGGACTTGGTCCTTCAATTTTCACGGGAACCCTTTGTTGGTGCACCATATCTTGAAATGAATTCTCTGATCTTCTATTATTGGGAGAAAAATTTGAAGATTCCACTTGCATGTTTATGGTAGGTTTACACAACCTAACACATTCAGGCTCGAGAATTGTTGTTCTATACTTTTGGAACACTTCCTCATTTCGACACAATATCTCCAAAGCTCCTGCAAATCACTTGTGTCCATGACACTTGTCTCTTTTCTAGCTACCTGCAAGGATTTCCAAAACAATGGATTATTATGCCATATTTTAATAGTTAAATTAACTTCTAAAATGTATGTCCCGTAATCCTCCCAAATTATAGGAAGATCACTTCAACTATTCTCTTGGGCACCACTTGACCAGCTTGGAATATGACACAACACTGAATTCAATTGTATTTCCACAGATATGTTATGATGTATAAACCCAACCCGGTGAGTTAAACATGGCTCTGAAATTTCCCCAAGGTCCGCATTTATATTGTATTCTCCTAAAGGAAGAGAAATTTGGAAGTGAGGGTGGCCATCACACCAAAAAGATCTACGAACATACCCTCCGAACCTTTCAAATAATCTAATAATCTGGATGAGATTTATAGAAAATGGCTAAAAATGACCTTCGTAACCAAACTAGAGGAGATAAGAAGAATATTTGAATCCAAT
This sequence comes from Picea engelmannii, assembly GCA_009831015.1. Taxonomy (NCBI): domain Eukaryota; kingdom Viridiplantae; phylum Streptophyta; class Pinopsida; order Pinales; family Pinaceae; genus Picea; species Picea engelmannii. Next base: position 362,744 of record ML779541.1, read on the forward strand.
CAATATAGCAATCACACATATAAAACTAGAGAGACACTGAAACATAGGGGTGCTAGAGAGATTGTTGAAGGGTGCTAAGCAACTTACCCCACTTGTCCACAAGAGCGACCTACACTTAAATCTTAATGTTCCTAAAAACTTACCCTTGGTGTACTAGAACCATGAATTACATACAAGTACCACAGAAGAGAGCCGAAGTGACTTGGATGAACAGTCTTTCGGCATCTGCGAGCCACCTTTCTCGAAGTTCTATCAATCCCATAGTAAATGACAAATCATGGATGAGATTGAATTCATTGACGTCATTGAAACCACACTCATGGAATGACCTTATGCACAAATGCTCCATTTTTGTTTCTCAAAGAACATGGGCTAAGGTCTGATGCCTTCTTGGCTTGAGGATCCACTTCTTCATTTACTTCTCTTTTAATGTGGAAACAGGAAATTATAGAGAAGAAAATGAGATCTTGATGGATTCTTTATATGATAGCCTTTAATTTGTCTCCTTCTAGGTTTGATTTCACTATCAATGTTGTGACTATGAGCACAAAGTCTCTGTAGGTTGTTAATTCCCCCATGCCATCCACCCTTGCAATAGATAGCCCACACTAGAAAGCATAAGCCTCAACCAAATTACTGTAGAGTTTTCCCAAACCCAAGCATATACAATTATAATATTCCCTCCACGATTTTATAAACCCTCCACCCGCTCAAGCTACTCCAGGATTGTTCTTCGAAGCTCCATCAAAGGAAAGGGAGAAAGAGAAACAACGCCTTTCCCTATCTGGAACTCTGGATTTTGCATTCTTAATTTCTAATGGGGACTTCTAGATGGTCTATACTTGATATTGAGATTATTGTCTTGGTATCAATTAAACTTATTAATCTAGAGCTCTTCCACATTGTCCAACCCTTGGTATTTCTACTTAATTATGTACTTAAGATGCTTTGTTAAAAGGGCTTTAGCTTTTGATTTTATGACAATTGATTTTTCAAAAATATTGTTGAAAATTGCCATATTCCTTGCCAACCAAATCTTCTAGCATATGTATTTGGGGATTATAGACCAAACTCTTTCAAAGTTGTTCTTTTGTTTAAAATATTCTTGGTAGTTTCTACCCTAAAGACGAAACATCTCATTCCATGATTTTCACCAATTCACTAAATGACTTATTCCAGCAAGTGCACAAGTCCAAACCTCTTTTGTAGTATTGCATTCAAAGAAAAGATGTCAAGTTGTTTCCTCTACCAAGCCACACATTTCACACCTAGAGGGTCCATGTGTTTCTCTTTTTCTCATGTTTTTGTTTTCAACAATTTCCCATGTGTTATGATTTGGTAGAAAGCAACGATTTTAGGTATCCCATCACTATTCCATATGTTGCTCCAGAAACAAGAGCACTAGGGAAAAGGGAGAGAGGTTGGTAAGGAGAGGTAACCATGCTTCACTTGATAAACAAATTCTCCTCATCCTCTACTATCTTTGATTCTCTAATTAACAAGTGCATGACCATTTAGTTTTGATAATAAAGTTGAAGCTAGAGGGAAAAGATGTTTCGAAGGGGTACCAATATTCCACCCTATCCATTTCTCAGTAATCTCATCCTAAATAGAAATATCATTCAAAATTTTCAAGTTAATTGCGTCCACCCATTCTTTGAGAGGTGCTAAAGTAATGTTGGTAACCAAAGCATCTTTGCCAGGGATGGTGTCATTCCATATTGAGATTTCTTTTTCATTTCAACGAGCACATGTGAGTTTTGAATTTATTAAGGGGGGCACCACTTTCAAGAGCTTCAAAATATGCAAGCCTTATGGGAGGTTCACCATGTTTTATGTACATATTTCCTAACACCTATTAAATATTTTCTCCACAAAACTTTCTTCCACCATTCAAATTTGTTTGTCAACAGTCTCCAAAGTAATTTAGCTCCCATTGCCAAGTTCATTAATGTTGGGTATTTCAATCCTCCCATGTCCTCAGGGAGCATGATTGTATTCCAATTTATGACATGTTATTTCTTAGTGTTATGCTTTCCACCTCTCCAAAGAAACTTTTAGATATTGAGATTGATTTGATTTATTACACTAACGTGTGCTAGCATTACTGAAAATTGGGAGGGTTGTCAAAATTGGTTTGATTAAAACCATTTTTCCAGCTAGGTCCAACCATTGAGACTCCCAATGTCTAGATTTGGATTTTAATTTATCTATAATATGCATCCAAGATTGATTAGAGGGTTTTTTTAGGGTTATCAGAATTCAAAGGTACCTAAAAGAAGGCCAATTTTTAGATAGAGGAAAATACAAGATTCTAGAGATGAGGTACATTAGATGGCTACTTGCATTCCAAACCAAATATTTGAATTTTTTTGTAGTTTACTACACCACCTAAAACAAGAAGAAAGGATTCCAAAATATGAATAAATATGGAGGCTATGATACTAGAGGCTCCTCCAAGAAGAAGAGTGTCTTCTACAAATTGGGAGTGCTTTAGGCTCTTAACACCTCTTAATATCTTGATTCCTAGGATATTTTCGTTGACCTGTTCGTCTTATAATTTTTTCTTGAGAGAATATACCATTATGTTATACAAAATGGGAGATAAAGGGAAAACTTGCCTCAAACCTCTAGATCCTTGAAATAAGGAAGTTGGCCTTCCATTAAACAAAGGAACTATCCATTAGGAGTTGATGCATGATGAAATCCATTGGATGAAAGAAGTTGAATCCAAATCTAGCCAAAACTTAGTGCCTCACTCAATCAAAGGCATTGGCCATATCAAGCTTTGTGATCATGCCTTTCTCCCTATTTTCTCGGCTTGAATGTATTGCTTCCTGCACAAGCACGATATTGACAATAATCTACCTATCTTGCATAAATCCATCCTGATTTTCAAAAATTTCTTTAGGCATGGTCTTCTTCACCTTAGATGTTATTATTTTAGTCATGATTTTGTACAAAGAGTTACACAGAGAAAAGAGTCTAAAATGAGCGAAGGATGATGCATTCTTTTATTTAGGGATTAAGGCCAAAAAGGATGAGTTTGTATTTCCACCAATTTTACAAGATCATTGGGCACATTGGTGCATTATTTTGAGATTGTATTTGATAAATTCCTAAAAAGAATTGAAGAAGGAAATTGGAAAACCATTAGGCCTTGGAGATTTATCTAGTTCTAGGCCCCATATTGCATTTTGGATCTCAATTTCCTCCTATGGCTTAATTAAATCTAAGTTTTCCTCGTCTGTGACAACTTATGATCAAATACAATTAAAGAAATAATCGTAAATCACTACTACACATTGGAAAAATTGTGACGATCTAATTGCAACGTTATGGACAAAATTGGCCATACTGTCGAAAAATAGAGGAAAATTTAATTTGTTTTCTCCATACTGCCTGATATCGTCGCACTTGTGACGTAATTTTCAAATCGTTGCAATAGAGACGAAGTTTAGAAGATGTCGCTCTTGTGACGACATCAAACGTGTGTCGCACTTGCGACGCTGTGGACATTAGGTTGTCTTCCCCCAACAGTCACCCACTATTTAACAAAGTCAACATTGACTTGGTCAACAGTTGTTGGAATTGTGACGTTCTGTCCGTCGCACTTGCGACAGTGTAGACACTATGTTTCCCCCCCTAACGGTCACCTACTATTTAACAAATTCAACATTGACTTGGTCAACTGTCGTCGAAATCACGACATTACAAAATCTATAAATATGTTGCATCTTATGGATGTTGTGACAAGTTTTCTATAACAACGACGGTTCAAAAATGGTATAAGGTCTTCTTGGCGAACAAAAAACATGTTTTTTTTCACATGTTATAAT
>ML779541.1:367815-428384 GCA_009831015.1 Picea engelmannii
GTGATCTGTAGATGGTTGTCATTGAAAGAAATCCATGAAGATGATATAAAGTATTGGAAGAGAGAAATTCCTCGACTAATGTGTAAAATGCAGAAGTATCTACCTCCAACATTTTTCAATGCACAAGAACACTACCTCATACACCGAGTTGAGGAGATTGAAATGTGTGGACCTGTGCACACAAGGTCAATGTGGATGGTGGAGAGGCACTTGAAATCATTGAAGGCTTTGGTTAGACAAAGAACATGTTCTGAGGGTTCTATGGTGGAGGGATATATGGTATATGAATCCATGGTGTATATTAGTCAATATCTTCCTAAATTAGCAGTGCAAGCTATGCATGCAGTGGATTTCATTTGGGATGTGAACTCCATCAAAAAAATTGAAGGGGAGCAGCTGTTGGGGAAATGTATAATGAAGAAAGTGAGAGGTAATATTTAAATTGTGGATATTTGTAATAAATATAATTTTTTGTTTTTTTGTGTATATGATCATACTCATTTAATATTTATTCTTTCATCATTTATTAATATTTACCATGGTTATAACTAATATTTAATATTGATGAATTGTGATTTTTTGATCGGTCGGTTGCTCAAGATTGGGATGCACTACATTTATACATTGCAAACAATCTTGGTTGGATGAAGGTATGGATTGATAGATGTAAACAACGTCATGGAGGTAGGTTATCATGCAAAGAACTGTATGAATTGGTTAGGGAAGCTTGTCGTAATGGAGATTCCGATGTTACGTAGAGGGAGATAGATTTAGCATATTGTTTAAAAGATGGAAAGGCAAGCAAATTCACCCATTTTATTAAGTTATTTTATATTATATTAATGTGACTGTAGGTGTATTTTTTTTCATATTATACTTTCCAAGTTATATAAATTTGTTTATTATTAATTGACAATGCATCTTTTACATGTCTGGCATATTGCAGTTGAAACACCACAAGGCTATGTGGTGCAATGGTAAAATTTTTTGCATCAAATAGTTGGATGAAACCAAGAAAACTTCTGATAGTGGGATAACTGCAGTATTCCAGGTCACTAATGTTTCCTCTAAGAGTGATAGACGTCCTCGAGAATTTGAAAATAGATACTATGGGTTTTTAAATGATATAATTGAGTGTGACTTTAATTCCTTCAAATTAGTTTTGTTCGATATCAAATGGTATAGGTTACAAATGCATGAACATAATTAGGAAAGAAATGTTATTCAACATGCCAACGGATTTTCGATGATTAAAACAACGGTTTTTGAAAAAGCAAATGATCGCTATGTTTTTTCCAAATCAATGTGAACAAGTATTTTACTAAAAGGTTCCAGGTAAGAGAGATTGGTGATTTGTTGTTAGATATGATCCAAGAGGAAGGCCAATAAAGTATATTGTAGATGAAGAAGAAGATGATGTAGAGCTAGAGCAGGAAGAATATGGGTCGACAAATGAAGAAGACGAAGAAGATGAACCAGACGTAGGAGACGATGCGCCAGTTCTTGATGATAATATTGATGAATATATGCTTGAAAATGACATTGATGATGATGATGATGATATCATCAATCCTTTAAACATTATTTATGAACCAGATGTTGATACTGATGTCGAGTTGGATGATCAAGAAGAAGATACATAAGAAAGATGATACAAATGTTGTGTTGGATGAGGTACGCAACTAGATATTTTAATTTGTATGAATTATTCTCTTTAAATATTTTTTTATGTGGGTTAATTACATGTTTTTAAGTTTTATTTCATTTTTGTTTTGGTAGTTTCTATCCATGATTACTATGTTGTTTTTGTTTAATTTCTTATTTATAGATTGGGTATTGGGGAATTGAGAGTGATGTGAGGGGGGGGGGGAGCCATATGAGCTTCCACCTTCACATGGTTAGCCTTGTTTAGTAGAGAATAAATTATTCTCGATACCGAGAGAAGTTCATTCATTCATCTTTATACTCAAAGATCACTCACAAACCCACTATGTATATCGACCCATGAGATTTCGTATTTAAATAATGATTTTGTACTAATATTCTTTATGGAGCAAAAGAGTATTTAGATGAGAGCGAAAAACAAAGACAAGAAATAACTGATATTGAAGTTTGTGCAATTAATAAAGTACTTCTTTATCGACGTTATTGCATTCCCTTGCACTACTAGATGCGGGGACGTCATGTGTCTCGATCATATTTTAAAGGAAACAACTAAAAGAAATTGTACTAGGGATAGAGTACATGATGGGCAACAATAACCTCTGAATGGGGCCAACGTTGAAATTATTTCAAAATGTTTATGTATGCACTGAAATTTGACATGGATAGACTGTTTGCATGCCTTGACGATATGGAAGGGTTTCCAGATTCAAATATTACTCACACACCCACTCTATATATCGAACCATCTCTTCCTTGTTTCGTTTTAATTTTCTCGGTCGAATTTTAAAGGAAACAACTATTAAAAGACATTGTACTAGGGCTAGAGTACATGATGGGCAACAATGACCTGTGAATGGGGCCAACATTGATTTTTTTTCAAAATGTTTCTGTATGCACCGAGATTTGACATGGATAGACTATTTGTATGCCTTGACGATATGGGAGGGTTTCCAGACTCAAAGATCACTCACACACCCACTCTTTATATTCATCGTTTGTGTCGTTCAAAACCAACATCATGCCAATTAGGCCCATGATTTTGGTCGTGGGGAGAAGAAGCAAATAGATGTAATTTCATATTTAACTAATGATTTTGTACTAATATTCTTTATGGAGCAAAATATTACTTTTTAGATGAGAGAAAAAAGAAAAAATATAAAATAACATGAAGCTTGTGCAATTAATCAAGTACTTCGTTATCAACGTTATTGCATGCCATTGCAGTATTAGTAGATGCGGGGACATGCATCTCGGTTATATTTTAAAGGAAACAACTAAAATACATTATACTAGGGTTGGATCAGTACATGATGGGCTACAATAACCTGTGAATGAGGACAACTTTGAAATTCTTTCAAAATGTTTCTCTATGCACTGAAATTTGACATGGATAGACTGTTTGCATGTCTTGACGATATGGAAGGGTTTCCAGACTCAAATATTACTTGCACACCCACTCTATATCGACCCATCTCGTCCTCATTTTGTTTTATTTTTCTCTGTCGAATTTTAAAGGAAACAACTATTAAAAGACAATGTACTAGGGCTAGAGTACATGATGGCAAACAATGACCTGTGAATGGGGCCAACGTTGAATTTTTTTCAAAATGTTTCTATATGCACCGAGATTTGACATGGATAGAATGTTTGTATGACTTGACAATATGGGAGGGTTTCCATACTCAAAGATCACTCACACACCCACTCTTTATATTCATCGTTTGTGTCGTTCAAAACCAACATCATGTCAATTAGGCCCATGATTTTGGTCGTGGCGAGAAGAAGGATATAGATGAGATTTTGTATTTAAATAATGATTTCGTACTAATATTCTTTATGGAGCAAAAGCTTACTTTTTAAATGAGAGCAAAAAATAAAGACATAAAATAACTTGAAGCTTGTGCGATTAGTCAAGTACATCTTTATCAACATTGTTGCATGCCCTTGTAGTACTAGTAGCTGCGGGGACGTGCATCTCGGGTGTATTTTAAAGGAAACAATTAAAAGGCATTGTACTAGGGCTAGATCAATACATGATGGGCAACAATAACCTGTGAATGGGGCAAACGTTGAAATTCTTTCAAAATGTTTCTGTATGCACTGAAATTTGACATGGATAGACTATTCGCATGCCTTGACGATATGGAAGGGTTTCCAGACTCAAATATTACTCACACACCCACTCTATATATTGACCCATCTCGTCCTCATTTCATTTTAATTTTCTCAGTCGAATTTTAAATGAAACAACTATTAAAAGACATTGTACTAGGGTTAGAGTACATGATGGGCAATAGTGACCTGTGAATGGGGCCAACGTTGAAATTTTTTCTAAATGTTTTTGTATGCACCGATATTTGACATGGATAGACTATTTCTATGCCTTGACTATATGGGAGGGTTTCCAGACACAAAGATCACTCACACACCCACTCTTTATATTCATCGTTTGTGTCGTTCAAAACCAACATCATGCCAATTAGGCCCATGATTTTGGTCGTGGCGAGAAGAAGGAGATATATGAAATTTCGTATTTAAATAATGATTTCGTACTAATATTCTTTATGGAGCAAAATATTATTTTTTGGATGACAACAAAAAACAAAGACATAAAATAACTTGAAGATTGTGCGATTAATCAAGTACTTCTTTATCAATGTTATTGCATGCCCTTGTAGTACTAGTATATGCATGGAGGTCCATCCCGGTCGTATTTTAAATGAAACAACTAAAATACATTGTACTAGGGATAGATCAATACATGATGGGCAACAATAACCTGTGAATGGAGCCAACGTTGAAATTCTTTCAAAATGTTTATGTATGCACTGAAATTTGACATGGATAGACTATTCGCATGCCTTGACGATATGGAAGGGATTCCAGACTCAAATATTACTCACACACCCACTCTATATATCGAGCCATCTCTTCCTCGTTTCGTTTTAATTTTCTCGATCGAATTTTAAAGGAAAAAACTATTAAAAGACATTGTACTAGGGCTAGAGTACATGATGGGAAACAATGACTTGTGAATGGGGACAACTTTGAAATTTTTTCAAAACATTTTTGTATGCACCAAGATTTGACATGGATAGGTTGTTTGTATGCTTTGAAGATATGGGAGGGTTTTAGACTCAAATATCACTCACACACCGACTCTTTATATTCATTGTTTGTGTCGTTCAAAACCAACATCATGGCAATTAGGCCCATGATTTTGGTCGTGGCGAGAAGGAGATAGATGAGATTTCGTATTTAAATAATAATTTTGTACTAATATTTTTTATGGAGCAAAAGAGTACTTTTTAGATGAGAGCAAAAAAAAAAGACATAAAATAACTTGAAGCTTGTGCGATTAATCAAGTACTTCTTTATCAATGTTATTGCATGCCCTTGCAGTACTAATAAATGCGAGGACGTGCATCTCAGACGTATTTTAAAGAAAATAGCTAAAATACATTATACTAGGGATAGATCAGTATATGATGAGCAACAATGACCTGTGAATGGGGCCAACTTTGAAATTCTTTCAAAATGTTTCTATATGCACTAAAATTTGACATGGATAGACTGTTTGCATGCCTTGACGATATGGAAGGGTTTCTAGACTCAAATATTACTCACACACCCACTCTATATATCGACCCATCTCGTCCTTGTTTCGTTTTAATTTTCTCAGTCGAATTTTAAAGGAAACAACTATTAAAAGACAGTGTACTGGGGCTAGAGTACATGATGGGCAACAATGACCTATGAATGGGGCCAACGTTGAAACCTTTTCAAAATGTTTTTGTATGCACTAAGATTTGAAATGGATAGATTATTTGTATGCCTTGATGATATGGGAGGGTTTCCATATTCAAATATCACTCACACACCCACTCTTTATATTCATCGTTTGTGTCGTTCAAAACCAACATCATGCCAATTAGGCCCATGATTTTGGTCGTGGCGAGAAGAAGGAAATAGATGAGATTTCATATTTAAATAATGATTTCATACTAATATTTTTTATGGAGCAAAATATAACTTTTTAGATGAGAGCAAAAAACAAAGACATAAAATAACTTGAAGCTTGTGTGATTAATCAAGTACTTCTTTATCAATGTTATTGCATGCCTTTGCAATACTAGTAGATGGAGGGACGTGCATATCAATCGTATTGTAAAGGAAATGACTAAAAGACATTGTACTAGGGCTAGATTAGTACATGATGGGCAACAATAACCTGTGAATGGGGCCAACGTTGAAATTATTTCAAAATGTTTCTATATGCACAAAAATTTGACATGGATAGACTGTTCACATGCCTTAACGATATGGAAGGGTTTCCAGACTCAAATATTACTCACACACCCACTCTATATATCGACCCATCTTGTCCTCATTTCGTTTTAATTTTCTCGATCAAATTTTAAATGAAACAACTATTAAAAGACATTGTATTAGGGTTAGATTACATGATGGACAACACTGACTTGCGAATGGGGCTAACGTTAAAAAAATTTCAACATGTTTATGTATGCACCGAAATTTGACATGGATAGACGGTTTGTATGCCTTGACGATATGGGAGGGTTTCCATACTCAAAGACCACTCACACACCCACTCTTTATATTCATCGTCTGTGTCATTCAAAACCAACATCATGGCAATTAGGCCCGTGATTTTGGTCATGGAGAAGAAGGCAATAGATGAGATTTTGTATTTAAATAATGATTTTGTACTAATTATATTCTTTATGGGGCAAACTAGTTTTTAGATGAGAGCAAAAAACAAAGATATAAAATAACTTGAAGCTTGTGCGATTAATCATGCATTGACATGGTTAGACTAGACACATGCATTTATGTCATGGGAGGGTTTTTGGACTCAAACATGACTCACACAGACAATTCGACAATCAAACAACAAGCCTGGTGCCTATCACTATTAAACAAAGGTAGCTTATAAGTCACATGAAACACCATGAAGGAGAAAAAATCCTATCGCAAAAAAACAATATTTTGTGAAATGTAATATGTCACATGAAAGGGAACTTTTAGATGATGTGATATGTTGTAGGGAAATATTATTTGAAGCAATGCAACATTTCACGAGGAAAGAAAATTCAAGTGTGATACATCGCAAAAGATGAAACTTTTGTGTCGCTTGAAAATAATATTTTGTGCGATGTGTCGTTTTGTGGGGAAACAAACTTTGAATATGATACATCTCAAGGGATAAAACTGTTGGGTAATGTGAAATAGAAGTTTTGGGAAAAAAATTGGAAATTTTTCTAAGTCTACCTTTGTTGTGATAAAGAAAAATTTGCAGTGATGCGTTGTGTCACATGAGAGAGAACTTTGTGAATATGAAATATGTTGTGACAAAAAGTAGATGAGGTGTGATACATCATAGGAAATTAAAATTTGTTGTGATGCGATGAATCACGGGTAAAGTAACTTTTGGTGCGAAATGGTGCAAAGAAACAAAGTTTTGGAAGTTGGGAAAGGAAGTTTTGGCCAAGTTTTTTTTTTTTAAATCTAAGTCTAAAGATGTTTTCCTTTTGTCGTGATGATGAAAATTTTGAACAGTGCGATGTATTGCGCATAAGAAAACTTCCTTGTGATGCGATGTATTGCACCTAAAAATGTTTTATGTGTGATACATGAAAGAAAAATTTATATCACAAGGAAAGGAAAAAAATTGTGACATGTAAAGGAAAAAATTATGTCACACAGAAAGGAAAATATTTGTGATAATGTAAAAGAAAATTTTGAACATGTTTTTTAAGAAAAATTACTTTGGGGAAAATTTTGATTTCTCAAAGGAAAATACTCAAAAGAAAAAAATGCTTTCATAACTTAATGATATGCAAGAAATCATTAAAGTCAAGATGCAAAAAAATCTACTTGCCAAGCTTAAAGAGAAGTGGTACCCAAAAAATTAATTTTTTAGGGTGTGTTTTGTACTCGACACCATCCATATGTTTCTTTCAAATTGTAAAGAATTAGAACAATAGACAGCTGACAACACCTTTCTTTTCTAGTCTCTTGGAAAAGAGGTGATTATGTAGCATGCGTCAAATGCTCTAGTTCAATTCCATGGTTTAGACCTTCAACCGTATATGGTATGTGTTGGTCACCTATATGGATGTGTCCCCTCTCATAAGTAACATGTAACAATTGATTTATAACATCTATTTCACGTGGACACTCATCTGCAATATGCATGTTCACATTGTCATCCCCATATACCTCGACCATTACCACTTGATTCATCATTATCACACATAGTGGTTTGAAATTAGGAAGTGGAAGTTGTAGGGGTGGTGCATTAAAAAATTCATCATACTCTTCCACTTAAACATGTTCCCTATTCCTATTTCTCTCCCTCTAATGCATAATAGAGCAGTGAAATTGAAGAGGTTTGGTTACAATATTATGATAATTACCAACTTCATCATTATCATCCTGCAAATTGGGATTAGGGGTAATATTAATGTTTAAAACAATACATGAGCAAACATACATTGTAATTATAAAACACATATCCATGATTACACTGTATTTATATATTCACAAATTAACACAAGCTCATATCATAGGAATGGTGCACAAAATAATTTAAATAACTCGATGTCTCCATTTACCTCTACGTCTACTACTTTACTACTTGATGTAGATTCCAATTTGCAAGAAAAGGTTATTGGGCAACATCAACTCTTCTAGGCATGTTCTACATATATAATCCAATTTTTAAACCTAGGAGGTTTGCCTACATTTCTAGTTGGCTCTATAATATGTTTGGAGGGCAATAAATTCTTAGTTGATTCGTGCAATTCAAGTACATATACATATTAATAACATAAATGGTCATCATGAAAACCCATATGTTAAATTCACTAGCTTTGAAAAAAGTGCATTAATTTACTTGCGCTTTATATGTGGCCCTACATTGGAATATCAAGGATGAGTGTTGGAGGCATTGGATTTGGAGCATATAGATAAATAACCTAACATATATGAGAATTTAAAAATGCATATCTCATAAAAATTAAATATATACTTATAATAAAAAAATAACAAACTTATGTTTTAGGCGTTAGTGGAAAAATTATTAGACAACTCATCTACATAATATAATAAATGTGCACACACACACACACACACACATATCATTTAGTGAAAAAATGTTGAAATTTTTTATTCAATTGTGTAGAAGAGAACATGTTCATATATATATATATCATTTGGTGAAAAAATGTTGAATTCTTTTATTCAATTGTGTAGAAGAGAACATGTTCATATATATATATGAACATGGTCTCTTCTACACAATGGAATAAAAAAAAATGTTGAATTTTTTTATTCAATTGTGTAGAAGAGAACATGTTCATATATATATATATGAACATGTTCTCTTCTACACAATTGAATAAAAAAATTCAACATTTTTTCACTAAATGAAATCAATTTTTTTTCAATAATATGCAAACATATGATTTTTTACCTTTTTATAAAAAAAATAAAAGCATCAAAATATAAATCCATTCATTTTACAATGATTGTCCATCATATAGTCACCAATGCATATAAACAGATGGAGGAAGAACTAAATGAAAATGATAGGAAAATTAAATCTCTTAATGAAAAGATAGGAGTATACTAGAGCCTTCCCGAAGTGTAATTCTAAAAGTCATAGCAAGAGGGGGAAGCTCCCAAGGGGAAGAGATGAAACAAAGGACTAAAGAAGCAATAGATACACCTCTAATAATTATTGGAGAGAAAAAAACAATAGAGGCTACATTAAAACTATACCAAAGTTGGGTTGACGACTTGTATTGACAAGCATTATAATGATGGAACCAAATTTTTGAATGAGCATTGTTTTCAAAATAAGACATTTTACCTTTTTATTTTCAATCTTTATGAACAAGTTCAAGAATTGAGGTTTCCCTATCCTTATAGATTTCATAAAACAAAATGGGATCATAGTTCTTCTTCCTCGATCCTAATGTTTCAAGCTACATAGAATTTGATTCTATTCTAAGTGGTATTCTACTTGTTGAGTACAAACTATTTTTTAAGTCTATTCATGTGAACTTTTTACTATAGTCATCCACCTAGATTTATTCTTCAATCTTTTGACTTGAAATTTGAGTCAATTTGACATTCAAGTAGACCCAATCATGTTACTTGAATTGTAGATATCGTTGTAAAACTTTTTCATGATTTTAAGGACTGGGAACCTCTAATGCTTGATCTAATTAAATCTGACAACAAAGATTTATTATCATAGTTTCTTGTCAACCTCAATCAAAGTTTGACTAAGATATTGATATCTCATACCATAGTCTCAAGCTATTTCAATGGGTTGCTTTTAATACTCTTTAATTTATGAGTAGCAAAATATTGTACTAGTGCATAGTGAAATTTGGAAAAATCAAAATCATTGTATTCTCTTTAATTAATTCTTATCTATATTTTGGATAAAATACATAAACCAATTTAGTAGTGGACCTCCGTCGCACACCCACTGTAGCTGCTGAGAAAAACCCCGAGTGAAACCTCCGTCTGAGGAGCAAGGAGCAAAGCAAACACTGTGACTGATCTGAGCAAAGCGAATCCCTGAGAAAAAACAGTCTTGACTCCCCAGCTTTCAATTAGACATTGATAGAGGCAGAGGACCCCAGCTATCCGGCCAAACCAGTGGAGACCGAGACTGAGATCGAGGGCTATCCAAGACTAAGACCGAGAGTTGTGCACGAGACTGTCGAGGGCAAGGAGGGAATCGAGGCCCATCCGAGATCGAGACCGAGACTGTCAAGGGCAAGGAGGGAAATAATGGTATGTTCTTTAAGATACCCTAACCTTTCTTTCAGTGATATCTAGCATTGTGTCATTGATTCGATCCTTGTGACTATTGATAAAAACCCATTGAATAGACAGTGCCCTTGGAATTTCCCATGATTTTACAAAAAAAATAACCAATGTGCCTTTTAAAAATACAGTTAGAAAATTGTTCATATCTTGGTGTCTTGGTTGTCTTTGGGACTTAGGCGCAGGTGTGATTGGGATAGACTTGCAAGGCCATACGAGACCGAGACTGAGACTTGCGCGAGAGACTGTCCCTCGAAATTTCCCATGATTTTATGAAGAAAAAAAAAATGCCTACAATAAAAGCCTAAGGTGTCCCCAATAAACCTATTCTACCCTAACCATAACCCTATACTACCCATGTGATCCATTCATCACTTAATAGTGGATAGGTTCATGGGCGAGTTGCTCAAGTTTTTCCATAATGAATAAATTTTGTAGTGGTGAGCATGGAGGAGTAGTGTTGTTGAGGACATGCTCATGGATTTCCTCTTCTTTTGACTCCTCCATCGACTCATCCTCTTGAGATCCTATATCCTTTGAACATACACTAGAACCATGAATCCACAATGCCATCTCGTCTCCACTTCTTCCTACTCTTGAGAGGACTCTAGCCACCTTTGTCATTTCTTTGTCAATGCTTTTCTTAGATGGTATATTGTCCATAGTGTGGAGGTCGACGACTGTTCCCTTTTCTTGTTATTGGTGCACTCCTATATATGAAGGGGGTGTTTGTTCTACTTCATTCCAAACTAGGACTCCCAAGACATAATGAACATAATCGTGTAGATCATGATCCTCAATGGTCGCAATAGGAATCTAGGAACTAGTATTCTCAAATGCTTAGTTGTCTTTCAATGTCTCCTCAATTGAGCCCAATCCATTATGATTTCCAAAGTTCACAAGGTATTGCAAAAGTGTGTATGATATTACCTAACACCATGTAATGTAACTAGAATATGCTCTAACCCAGCCCAGCTAGGTCGATTAGAAAATATAGTGGAAAAGTGACTCAATTGTTTGACCACTTTCTGCCTTTTTGTTGATTCACACCTAGAAAATATGGCCAGTTGACTTGTGAATTCATTCAAATATTTCCCAAAAATGGTGGTTGAGTCTAAGATAGGATGAGTCGGTACAACTGAAAATGCAGGTGATTGGGAAGGCTGACATGGCCTCTATTTAAGCTTATAATTAGAATCCTAGCTGACCTATGTTACCTTTTAGCTTCTTCAACATCTCATATTTGATTACAACCTACTTCATTCTCAAGTCCTTGGTTGGAATTTTTGGCAATATGGGTTTCATCCCAAATGATGTCTTTGATTTATGTAACCTTGACCATGAACAAACCTCTTTGTCAAAAACAACCTTTATTAAGTAATATGAAAGGGTGGTAGCTTTAAACTTTGTAGAGTTATCTCCTCTCAGCCACATAAAGGCATTCAAGATGGCATTCCTTAGTTGAGACTAGTCACCACTCCCTTGCTATCTTCCCTAAGAGGTTATCTTTGGCAATTGCATCCTGCAGCCTATAGCTATAAGGTCACCATCATTTCCATGAAATTTCCTTCCTCTCAACACTCTCCTCCTACCTTCGATGGTGCTTAATTAACTTTGTTTCCTTATGTTCCTTTGCCATCCCCGTTCTAACATATTAACCTCATGGCTTCAACGGTGTCTTTATAGAATCAATGGCACATGCCCTCACTAATGTCACCTTACAATTAATATTAGTGCCTTCAATGGTTCCTTTCCAAAATATTGATAATATCACCTCACCATCATCAATGCCTTTGATGGTTCCTTTTAACATCATCACTTCATGTCTTCATTCATGTCACCTCGCGATAATTCCACCTCCAATGCCCTCGCTGGTTGTAGGCTAGCATTTCCAAATTTCACCCTCCCTCATAATAGTTGTTTCCTCTCACCTCTCTTTCCTTCACTAGTTCAACCCTAGTGTGGTATCCTCTCACCTCTTATCTCCTCTCTCTTTCACCTTTGCTTGAATGTTGTGCTCTCATGGTAATTGTTGTCACTATCCCTTCCCTACTTAAGGAAATTTGTTAACCTTTGTTTTGTAGGAACATAGATTTCTTGGGTACTAAGATCATCGTGTTTACACCTCTTATGTCTTCGCAAGGTTAAGAATTTCCAGAGAACATAAAAATTTGAAATCCTTATGTGACATTCCTCTTATGAAACAAGGATTTGTATCATTTTTTCTTTATTACATTGTTCTTTTCAA
This sequence comes from Picea engelmannii, assembly GCA_009831015.1. Taxonomy (NCBI): domain Eukaryota; kingdom Viridiplantae; phylum Streptophyta; class Pinopsida; order Pinales; family Pinaceae; genus Picea; species Picea engelmannii. Next base: position 380,597 of record ML779541.1, read on the forward strand.
TGTTGTATAGGTGTACTAAGTAACTATGACATTTGCATGGTATTTTTAAATTTTGGGTCATTTTGCTTCCATTTATCTGGATAATTAGCTCATACTTTTTGTCATTAGCAGTGCACACATAGTAATCTATCAATAAATTATTTATTTGCTTAAAACCTCTTGCTCCTTCCCGTAGCTAGTTTTCATTGAAGTTGAAATTCTTGCATTTCATTTTCCTCTTGCATGGTTTAAAGAGTCGAGTCAAAACCCCATTAGTTTCACGACCACTCCTTTGAGTAACAACAACCTAAAATTAAGCGCTAATTAAAATTTATCTAGCAACTTTTCTAGGGATCTTCAAACCCATCTTAGCTTAGGTGTAGAGATTTGGAATAGGATTGTGTGAATAACTTTCCAAAGTTTATAAACAAACATAAAGCTTCGAGTTAGGGAGTGAAATCCAATTGCTATAACACTGACTTTGGGAAGCCCTTCTAACACAAGGGTCAAGCATGAGGTCGCATTAGGGCCAACAGAGTAATCAACCCTGCTTTGTTGGTCTTGGTGTCGATTGTCGATTGTCCCCCCTCTGCTTTGGTATAGTAGGTGGTACCATTGAGGCCATAATATTTTAGACTTCCTACCCAAGCTGATAGCACAGGGAAGGTGGTGTTGTACCAAACTCACTCGGACTCCTTGGAGGGTTTCCCACTACTCGGTGAGGTAACTTGCATCAGGGCGTTAGTTCATTAAGCAGGTTGTCAATGTAACTTTCCCACCCACCGAAACTCAGCCCCTTCGTGCATCAATCCTACGATGTTGGATTCCATCACCAACTAGCTCTTATTTGTGAGAATGTTTGTTTGCATGCTTGACTCCTAGATTAATTAGTGTGTGCTAGATAATACAAGTGTGAAAGAGTAACACTATGGTAATCATTATGAGTTTATTGTGATACCAACATGATACTAGTAATGAAGTAGAACCATTGTACTAATTAGTGTTATATCTTGATAGAACAATGCTTATGCATATCCAATTTCATAGACTATTTAGAAATATTGATTAAAGAATAGAGCATTTTAACTGTAATTTTAGAGTAATTCAACCTTTTGATTTATCTTTTCTTTCAAAGAGTTATAGTATTAATGAGAAAACATTTGAGTGTGCTTAATGACTAACATTTTTGCTAACCTTCTATAAATTACATAGAGCATTATTGTTTCATCGTTTCCTACTAGCTTCCATTAATTTTTACATGTAAAGAGTTCAACCAGTCTATTGTGATTGCACCTCTTTTAGTTGGACTTCATCACTCTTTGCATTTATTTTGTTGCTTCCCAACCAAACTGAATTCCCGTTGTTGTCCTAAATATTCCATGCTTCACTATAGAAACAACTTTTGTTGTGTATCTATGCACAACATATTTTGTACATGAAATATTTTGTTTGCAAGCTCATCAATGCCCCATCACTAAGTTAAGGGTGGTTAGTTGCTCATGAGTCATCACTAAGTTAGTGGAGTGATGTTAGTTATGTGCATTAATGACTCACCACTAAGGTAGAGGAGAGTTGTTAGTATAAGACTCATATTAGAAAGGGACCACCCTCCTCACTTGTAATTCATTCACCGTACTATCAATATTGTCAAATTGTGTTTCTTAATTTGAGTACCAAGTACATGGAGATGTCTTCATCCGTATTTTAGGATTTATAGGTGCATTCCAACCCTTGGGTGTGCAAGTGCCCCCATCCCTTTGTTCTCTTCATTGTTTTTTATTACCAGAATGATTCTATTTCGGGTATTGGAACACTTCAAGTTGGTATTAGAGTAAGTTGATTCTCGTTTCTATTGTGTTGTTGGGAAAAAAAAAAAAAAACATAAAATCAAGGTCTTGACGATTTGAATAATTTTTTAAATGTTTTGAGCGTAGTCCTCATAAATAAATTATATATCTGGATTCTACTCAAAAGAATACATGGTTTAGAAAAAATCATCAAAATCGGAGGTCTAATGACAAAGTTATTCCATTTTTAGGTATTCAAGGTAATCACTACCAAATCTTCCTCCTCTGTACTCTGTACTTTTTCTTTTGTTTTCTAGATTTCAACATTATCTAAGAGTTTCTTCTATTCTCCCACATTGTATTCACATTGGATGTATCTTTTAGTCCCATTGACCTACTTTTGTGGTCATTTGTTGGACATTAATAACATTATCTTATCTTATCTACATCTCTATCAATTGTTAACAACTTACCATGGATGCCTTTTCAATTTCAACAAGTTGTTTGGGATTGAATCACCCTCTTCCATCTTCATTAGAAACAATATAGACTCTTAAGGTAAAAATCTCTAACCTTTGGTGGAAGTTTCATTCATCTACTTTAGCCTTGTCCAAACTATGAAAGAATCCTTTGCATCTTGGACTTGTAGCAACTTATCATTTGTTATGCACAACTTTATTAACATCATAACCTCTCTATTCTTCGAGTGAAAGACTTCTTGCCCATTCTCATCATCAAACTTTCTCCTAGCCTTTCCTGTGACCAATCCTAACCATCCATTGCATTGGAATCTGGTAATCATACATTGCTTCTAGACATTGAAATTGTGACCATTGGACTTCTTACCAGGGTTCAACAATATATACAAGAAATGCACTAGTTTTTCTCAACAAATAAATGCCAAGCACCAATGGAATAATTTAACTAATCCCAAGAAATCAAAATTCACCTCCAAAACTTAGTTGTGTAGACACATTGCTATACCACCTGACACTATACCTGATGATGTCGCATTGRCATCAATCCAACACCACCATTATCTTGTTGGGTTCTAGTAGAAAGTTTTTGTTTGTTTAATTGACTCTAGAAAACATTTTTTTGTCTAAAAAGTTCAATTAAAAATACTGCTGAAATTCTAAATTAGAAACTTAGTGTCTTGAACTTCTTAATTTGAGTAACAAGTACATGGAGATCTATTCATCCCTATTTTAGGATTTATAGGTGCAATGTCAAAATTTGTTTCTTAATTTGAGTACCAAGTACACGGTGTCACTAGCTAGCTACACCAGAAACAAACCACAAAGATCATTATGGTGATAATGGCATCCATAGGTCCCAACATTTCATCGAGAAGTGGCCAATTATCTCTAGCTTTGGGATCAAAGGCCCTAGGAAAGGAATGATTGGCGTGGTACCAAGTCAGTGGTGTGAAGCATATGATTTTATCCCATTGTAAAAACACTTCAAGTTCTTATTAGATTTCCTTGAACCCTTAGGTTTTCCATCGATGTTTTTGTTTCCCTTTAGTTTATGCTTTCCTTTGTCCTTACTCTTTACTATAAAGGCACTTTTGGATGCTTTGTTATTGCTTATAAACTATTTATTGAATATGTCCTTTTTAAATAATTGTCTACACAACTTAAATGTAATGTTAGTAATCTCCTCGATGACATTTAAAGTTTCAACGAAATTTTCAAAAGGAGATAAACTCTTCAAGGTAATCACTACCAAATCTTGGACTTGAAGCAACTTATCATTTGTTATGGACAACTTTATTAACATCATAACCTCTCTATTCTTCGAGTGAAAGACTTCTAGCCCATTCTCATCATCAGAGTTTCTCCTACCCTTTCTTGTGACCAATCCTAACAATCCATTGCATTGGAATCTGGTAATCATACGTTGCTTCTAGACATTGAAATTGTGACCATTGGAATTCTTACTAGGGTTCAACAATATTTACAAGAAATGCACTAGTTTTTCTCAACAACTAAATGCCAATCACCAATGGAATAATTTAACTAATAACAAGAAATCCAAATTCACCTCCAAAACTTAGTTGTGTAGACACATTTCTATACCACCCAACACTATGCCTGATGATGCCACATTGGCATCAATCCAACACCACCATTATCTTGTTGGGTTCTAGTAGAAATTTTTTGTTTGTTTAATTGACTCTAGAACACAATTTTTTGTGTAAAAGTTCAATTAAAAATTCTGTTGAAATTCTAAATTAGAAACTTAGTGTCTTGAACTTCAGAAATTTTACCTCTTTCCTAGAGTTTCCCAGATATAGTACCTGAGAATTTACATCCTTAGGGATGATATGAAATATAATAAACAATAGCAACAATAGATGATATTTCACTTCTTAACAACCCTAATCCACTAAGCAATTCAAGAGAAAATATATCAAGCTAATGCCACAAGTTTCAACATTCCAAGGCAATCTTATCATGCATGAACTAGATCTGAAAGCCACTTTCTATCATTGATGGTGTTATAGGACGTACAAGAAAACGAGTATTTGTCATATCTATATTCATCGAGTAAGGGAAGTTCGGGTAGAATAGAGGAAAGTGAGACATCTAGTAGGTCTAATAGGCGAAGATCAACTAGAGGTGAGAAGATCAGAAGAAAAATCCATAGACGCATGGAATTTTTTCTTGTGACAGGGGGATCGTGTTCTTATGATCATGAGTGCATAGATGGCATTGAGGTGCCCTTGAGGTACAAACATATAGTGAAACGATGGGTACCCAAGGATCTTCCTAAAATAAACACTGATTTTTGTGTAAACGAAAGGATATACCGGATTGCTCCATCGTCATTACATGGTTTTGGGCTATTTCCCATGGATGGCATAAAGGTCTGTTACGACGGATTAACTGAATTGATGGAGTACGTCAAACCCTATTATATCTACAAAAATTGGATACGAATAGTCCAATTTACAAAAAGTATGCGAAGGTATGGCTTGGCTGCAAATTATATACAACTAAAAGATAATGATCAAAATAAAGGAGCAATTATCTATATTGATGGAAGGCCAAAAGCAACAGGGAATATTGCAGGGTTTATAAACAGTACACGACCCACGACCACAAATAAGCAACCCAATTGCGTATTTGAGGCGCGTGAAGGAAACCATGTATACGTATGTGCAATAAAATCAATAGCTACAAGGGAAGAGTTATTGATTGATTACAATTTGAATAGAATAGATACAGACGTTTCTATTATGGGGGCGGTACGTATACTAATTTACCCAACCTGTAAGCAATAACTCTTATATTTTATGATTTTAATTATGTTCTTTACGGTGTTAATCCATTTGGAGAGCTTCGGTCTGTTTACTTAGTGTGGCCTATTTTTGTTATCAAGAATAACATTCCTCCTTGGATGTCAATAAAGAGGGAGGATTTCTCATACATTTGAATTTATTTCTCATGATAATGATCACGGTTCTCAGAACAGGTAAACGAATAACAATTTTCGAATTGCATTTAATGTGCATTTTATTTCTGTGGCGATCAGTTATTTTATTTGTTTACATAACTAAATTATTATTTATTTTGTTGAATATGTAGTCGTTAGGCCATGATGTTGATGATGATTCGCTCGATGAAAGAGATTTGTATGAATCCCCCGACCCTATGGTTTTAATTAAAAAAAAAGATCAATAAAGAAAACAAGGAACTAGATCACTTGTTATATATTCTAGATCAAACTCCTGAGGTCGAAGAAAGGATCGAAGAAGTTATGACAAGGCTTAAGACATAGAAGGTAATAACCATAATTTCAAGTGGTTTTATTTTTATGTTATAAGATCAATTATGAAAGCTTGATTTTTAACTTTTACATTATCTAAACGAAAAAATGTTTTCTTTCTTATATAGAGATTTTTGGATCATGTTGACCCCAACATGCATGGTGTCAGTAGAATTGGCGTTGCACAAACGCCACAGGGTCCCAACACAGGCCCTCGTAAAGCTGCCAGGACGCAACTATTCAGATCTCCACCTTCCACACCATTAGGTGGGAGCCACGACATGCACACCCAGGAAGCGGCCACACAGGTAGGCTCTGGAGGTGGTGACGGAGATGAGGTTGATGATTTGACCAACTATATGGTTGTTTTTCCTAAAGCAAGATGTGTGACCAACACGGAGACCCTTAAGGGCACATTTATGGTCAACGAGGAAGGGCTTCCATCAAAACAAGTTAAATTCCCAGGTAATTTTTAAAATTTCAATTGTTTCATGTTCTCTATGTAGACAAATATAAATCATCTAAATTATTATTTTTAAATTAATAATCATATAATCTTTTTGCATGTAGGGAACAATGATTTTTATAGGTCCTTGGAGAATAAGGCGTTACTTATTTTTGGACCCACCATATAGGAGAGGTGGAATTCCCAGAATTCCAACCTCAAAAAAGAATTGATGGATTATCTTGAAATCCTTTTTGGTGTAGACACATTTACTAAGACCTTGGCCACCACCGCAACTGGCCAATATTTAAAATATATGCGAGAAACGTATAGGAAACACTTGAAACAAAATGATAGGTACGAGCGTCCTATGATGATTCCAAAGAGGGAGTGGAAGGCCCTCATTTAGGACGCAAAAGAGAAGAAATTGACAAATGAAGGAAAAACACCCTCTAGTCCCAAAAGGTAAATTACAATTTCAATTCAATACCTTCAATTTTTTTTAGATGTAAATAAAAGTGTGGTATATATTAACATACTTGAAACTTTTGATGATAGGTTGACTAACATGCCAAAGGAAACAAAAACAAGGCTTTCCAAATGTGGCCAACACAGGCTAGGCCAAGGTGGCTACTTGAAGTTGCAGTCACGAATTGTAAGTACCCAAATATCTTATTTGTATTGCCTTCAAACTCTTAGGTAATTGCAACCAATAACATTAAAAATACATACTCTTATGCAATGCAGGGTGACAAGTTCGATACTGGAACCACGGAGGAAGACCTGCAGCGTGGTTACACGTACGACTATAAAGTTGTAGTTGAACACAGAAAAATATTGGGGCAATTACCAAGAACCACTTTGCATGATAAAGTAAATAAAATTCAATCCACATTAACCTTTATTATTAATATAATACAATCATGTTTGATATCATCGATAAATTTAATATGTTACAACTTTGTTTTAATGAGGGGAGCAACACTATCAACCAACCCACTAGTATTGGAGAGAAATGCATTGAAAGTGGTTTGCAACCAGAAGATGGTTCTTCCATGCAGTCTCATTCCACTGGGGTGCAGCCCCATGATGGCGCTACGACCGAGGCACATGACGATAATATAATTGTATTTTAATCATATACTTAATAATTTCTTAGTTATACATATTGTACTTCTATTTTTTTTACTTATACATTTATGATTGTCCTTATAAAGTTTGTGGTCTCAATGGCAAAGAATGTTGTACTTGAGGGTCGTACAGTTGAAGAGGAGCACGCGGGGAAAACCATTCCAACGGTGTTGACTAGTGCACTAGGTAAATAATGACATTGCAGGTGTTTTTTTTTAATATTACTGAACTAGTTCAATGATATTTAAAAATTGGCCATCTAAATTTTATATTTTTTTCTTTTGTAGGTGATGCCTCATCATAGCTGCCTCCATTACCCCATGATTACCCTGTGACTAGGCGTGTTCTGTGTGAGAGGACACAATCACAATCAGATTTTGAAGAGCACCCAGAGAACGAAGACATAGATATTGATGAAATGCTTAGGAATTTTAGACCTAAGAAGAAGAGGTCGGCTAAAACTAAATGATGATGTACAATACTTTAATAACTATTATAAAATCCATTTTCTATGAAACACTTTTTTGTACTTGTTTGATCGCCAAAATGCCATTCTTTTACCAACCTTTTACTCCACTTTTCACCATATTCCACTTTCTCGCAGCCTTACATTAAGACCATCTTCATGATGACATATGAGTTTAGACCTATTATTTTCCAAAGCATTAATTTTAGTATTTTGAATGAGTTTATGATTAAATATTGGAAAAATAACATGTTTTCACTTATATATCAAAGTGGGATGAGTTCTATGATGTTTACATGTGCATTTTAATACTCCAACCAAGTCATATGATGTAATAGAATAAATCATCTTTTCACATCAATTTCCATTCTCTAGTTTTAGATGTAAAGTGCTTTAGTGTGGTGTATGATGTTATTGAATAGTTGTTACTTTGCTCTTAGGAGAATTGAGCTCACTCCAAATGGATCAAGGAAACATTTTATTTCATTGTAAACAGTTGTGAATATTGGTATCTATATATGTTTGTTTTTGTTGTAAATATTTCAATAGATTTATACGCTTGGTATTGGGGAATTGAGAGTGATGTGAGGGGGAGGGAGGCATCATAAGAGATTTCGCCTTCACGTGGTTGGCCATGTTCAGTAGAGAATAATTTGTTGAATTCGTTTAATCTTGGAGCAAACCTCCCTCGATCCAACAGAGCAACAACAAAGTCAATGTTAACTCCGTTGCTGCTACTTAAAATCAAGGGAGACAGTTTGATCAAATATTAGACGCGCATATCCAACAAATTATTCTTGAAACCAGGAGGAGCTTATTCAGGTATGTTCTGAGACTCTCATAAAAATACATCTTAGAGTAAATAATGTGCTACAAACATGACTTGTATTGATTTTGTAGATATTTATGAAGGTTGAATAATTTTGGCAAGTACTTTAATCTTTCTTCATCGAGTGAGGGAAGCTCAAGACAAACAGAGGGTCATACAATTGAAGAGAAACACGCGAGGGCAACCATTCCAACTGTGCTGACTAGTTCATCAGATCAGGTGTGATTGCTCCTTTCAACATAGTTTATATAGCCATGAATTTTGGTTATGTTTAATGTTTATGAATTGTTATGTGATTATTTATTAATGCAAGGTTTGTTATGTGATAATTTATTGAGATGTATCATTTGTTTTGCACTTGTCATGTTCTCGTCTTGCATCCAGTAATGGTAGATACGAGTCCATTTATATTGAGTGAAAGAAACCTTAGCTTCCTGTAGGGATTGATGAAGTGTTAGTTCATGCATCTACAACTAGGGAATACATTGGAATGGCTATTACTCTCACCACTAATCTCAAGAACATGCAAAGACTTCATGAATATTGTAAAGACATTGTGATAAAAAAAAAATGTACTTTGCAACAAGACGTTGAAGAATTGACATTCAATATTGAACGTATTTCCTTGAAGAATACTTCATATAATGTAAATATTTTTATGAATCGACATAGAAGGTTGATAAGATTAATGGTATAAGTATGATTTGTTGTAGTGTGTATATTTTGAAGGACTCTTTGAGGAAGAGAAAGAAATAAAACTTCTTATGTGAGAGTCATCACAAGAGTTTAATTTGTTTTTTGGTTTACTTTAACTTTCAAAAATTTGGATTCACAAGTTGATTGTCATTGGTTCTCACCCACTCACACTTCTTAAATCCATCACATTTTGTTGTAGTTTCACTTTCAAAATAAATTTTGTTTCTTCACCTTTGTTATGCAGGAACATTTTCTAGAAATGCATGCTAAGAAACTTGCCATTTTTTCATTTCAAACTTGTATATGCATTTTGGTTAATAGATCAACAAGAAATAATATGGTTATTTAAATTGTTCACTCTCTTGTCATGTCAAAATATCGTCCTTTCACTTCCAGCAGTCCTGTAAGAACATTTTGGAATCCTTTAGTAATGCACCATTAACATCAGTAGCATTTTGCATACTTAGTAAAAGCAATATGGACAACATATCTAATCACCCTTAAAACATGTTGAAATATGATATTTCTTATGAGACTTGGGTGGCTGCAAAGAAGGAACGCCCTAACACTTGTGGGTTCATTTGGGATTGGGATAGAACCTTTACATTGTTGATCCTTCACTTTTGTTGAGCGCCCTCCCCCCATGTACACATGCTTTATATAGATCTAGTCATTTCAACAATTATGATAAAGCATCATGTTTGGAGCTTGGTGTATGGATTCCCTCACTTACATGGCCACTTTTGGCACATGGATTTATTATTGACATGTTTGACTTCTACGTCTAATTGGAGCTAACTCTATTCTTAGACCTCATTTCAAGGGCCTTTTTGTACTTACAACAGAAAAGATACCTAATGTATGAGCCAAAAATATAGGAAATGATGATATTGATTCTTTTGAGGTGTTTGAACATGAGAAAAGGTGAAAATATGATACACCAATCAATCCAACAATAAATGAAGTAGGAAAAACTCTTGACAACCTGTAAAAATGAGCAAGGCCTAGCAGTAGAAGGACATGGTACTTCCCTGAAAAGTGTAATGAAGAACATGGCTCTGATTATGACAGCCTCTGTGTATTGGAACGAAAGTTTTACTTGATCTAAATACTGAGGGAAGTAAGGGTTGTGTTGACCTCATGCTATCCTTAACATCAACAGTCATAGTCCAAGGTACATTATTGTAGAAACAAATTGAGTAGTAAGCAGTTTGGAGATAAAAACATTTAGTCAATGCTTCATTAGTAAACCTTTTTGTGGTATGAAGCAAGGCGACTCCTTGTCATTGTTAAAGGATTATAAGAATATGAAATTTTGAACATCATTGAGAGAGATATTGCATTGTTATTCATTGGTCCATCTGATTAATATATCCATAATTGAGAGTTAATTATGGATCAACCTATTTATGATTGTTTCACCTATAGGTCCTCTAGCTATTAATGATGACATACATTACAATCAGCGTGATTATGGAAAGCAATTGTATCTCACATCCTATCGAGTGTTAAGAAGATTATGCCCCAGTTTTAAACACTGGCAAGACTTTGCTATCGAGTGTTAAGAAAATATCTTTGAGAGTAACATTTTTGAGGATGCACCAAAAAATTTCCAAGAGGAATGTCAAGAGATCTAAATACCTTCTGATGTTACAACTGAGGATACACAAGATCTTATATGTGATGATGTATCCTTGTATTTCCTTCATGATTACAAATCCGAAGAAGAATTAGATGAAGAACATGAAGAAGATTATCCCTATAAGTGTTTGGAAAGTGATGATTGTATTGAGAGATTGGTTCAAGTTAATATTCAAAACCAACAAAGTTGTGAGGCTTAGCCTAGAACAAAGAATGGGTAGTCCTTTGTAGATGCTCATGGTTCAATATTGTAGTCCATCAACAATTCCATGATTTGATAGAGCTCTTTTGTATTGATGGAAAGGCTCTTGATACCAACTATCTCTTTATGGGTGACTATGTTGATTGTGGATACTACTCTGTTGAGACTGTATCATTGCTAGTTACTTTGAAAGTGTGCCACATGGATATTTATAAAATTTAATGTGTTTTGTAAACAATTGGATTGAATTAGAAACCAATCAACTAGTTGATTGAGACAGACACCCAAATAAGTTCTCAAAATGATGGTTGCAATGCAACCAAAAAGTAGTTTTTGTGTTAATTTTTCCATAAGTGGGCAAGTGTGGCATAGTATAGCACCATATATTGTGAGTTTTTTATTTATTTTTGGCATCGGATTTCTACTTGCACGCAAATCATAAAACATAGTTACTATCCAATAAATGTGATGGGTGCCCAGAAAACCTCGAGGGGAAATCAATTCGGAGTACCCAATGAATGGATGTGCAAATCGTGATTTTCAGATGTCTTATTCCCAAAAAATGACCGATTAAATCCTACAGGAGTAAATATGTCAGTGTTTAAAACTTAGTGAAGAAAGGCATGGTCAAGGAAGATTTAATTATAGATTTCTTTCCTTTCATTAGCTAAAATTGTCCTCTATGGGGCCAATCATCAAAACAACATTTAAGTGGGCAATCTTCTAGTTTGTTCCAATGCTATAATTCTCATTTTCCTACCCTAATTTTGTAGCACCTTCCTTATATTCGTTGAGTAGATTGACTATATTATTTATGTAGTCTATATGTTGGGTACTTTCCAGTTATGTGTATTCTTGTTGGTCATGTTACTTGTCATGTTGTTGTTCAAGTTGCTTTGAGATTGTCTTTTATTCTGATCTTACTTGTGAAGCATGGTTATGATTAATGTTGAAATGATCTAACACAAGGGTAGAAAGGGTACTATTGAGGAAGTTTTGGTAAGGAAGGATTCTAGGGTTCTCAAATGCAGCCAAGAAGAGAACTTGACCCCAAGTAGGAGCCAAATGTTACCCACTGTGTCATTGGGCACAAAAAAAATTCCATAGTGATGATGACATTATGTAATGGTTATCTTGTTCCTCATCGATTGTGATAACAATGAGATTCCTAACCTAAACCTCTTTGATACTATTTTTTTTTTTTTTTTTTTTTTAAAACACCTACATGTCGTCGGTCTTCCGATGTCCCTAGCGTCGCTGATATAGGATACACATCGAAAGACCGACGTTACCTTCCGCCGGTCTCCGATGTTCCTAGCATCGCTCAACGTCGTAGGTGAGACGTCGTTCATATAGCATCCATGTCAAAAGACCGACGTTACCTTTCGTCTGTGGTCCGATGTTCCTAGCGTCGTTGTCATGGTGTCAATGTCACAGGTGAAACGTCATTGATATAGCGTCGACGTCGGAAGCCCGACATTCCTTCCATCGGTTGTTTGATGTGCCTAGTGTCGTTGTCATGGCATCAACGTTGTAGATGAAACGTCGTTGATATAGCATATACGTTGGACGACCGATGTACCTTCTGTCGGTTGTCCTTCGTGCCTAGCGTCATTGTCATGGAGTCAACATCACATATGAAACGTCGTTTATATAACATATACGTCGAAAGACCGGCGGTATGTGGCGTTGTGGGTGAGATGTCCCAGTGTTGTTGTGGCGAAGTCCATATTGGGCTTGGACAATGAAGTCCGAGACGACACATCTCTGCATGAAATGTCGCAACATAGATGATATATGTGTCTTCGGAAAACGTACCTCATGTGAAACGACGTTTGAGGGGGTCTGATGTTTGTCGATCTCTCGACAATATAAAGTGGAAATTGCTACGAACACGTCGTCAAAATTTGACCCAAATGTACTAGTGAATTCAAAGGAGAAATCCTACAACATCAAATCACAATGTACCAGGAATATATCTAATCTTGTCGTAATATGGCCTAGTCCAGATCTTCTATTCCTCCAAGTATATTTCCTTTTTGTCGGCTTAAATTCAGGATATCCCATTCTTCAACCAGATCCTCCATATTTTCTTAGAAGGGATCTCTAACAATGCTTCCTCCTCTTTTTTCATGATTATACAAAACAGTATTGAAGTCCCTTGCTATGACACTATTTGAAATTAAATATGAATTCTTCATGGCTATAAGATATTTCTAACAATTGTCCTATTCTGCATAAATGACATGCATGTAGAGATTGAAAAGCTTGAAAGCCTTACTAGATTTGACATCCAAAAATCTAATGAAGATCCAATGTTGAGTTTGGTAAGTGAACTCCAAGATTACCTATAGATTATTCCAAAGGGTACATAAACCTCTTGAATCTCCTCTAGAGTCTACAACCACCCCTTCACTATTATTCCACAACAACTTCCAAATTCCATGGCTTCATGGGAATCCATTTTGGTCTCTTGGATCACGAGGACTATAGGTTTATTTGATTTAATAATATATTTTAGTGCAACTTATTTCCTTCTACTACCCAACCCCTTGTAATTCTAAGAGAGGACAATCATTATTTGACTACATGCTTGGCGTTGTTGCCCTTTTGAGGCACACTATTTCTTGGGGGTTTTACACATCTCCAATTAACCTACAAAGTTTTATCAATGGTTGGTTGAGATCCCATCATTATGTATTTATTTGTTTCTTCTTCCATTTTTGTCTTGCTTGATTTCCTACCCATTCTTCTTGGGATTCTTTCTTCAGAAGTTTCATCACCCCGATCGTCCTCTCCAGTGGAATTAAGGTCCTGATATTTTGCCTAAAGTTCTACAAAGGATATTTATGGATCAAAGAAGTTTCCCAACTCTTCCTACTCCTCAATAATGGGTTCCTCGTAATTAAATGTTAGCTCTTTAGATTATTTATTTTCTAGTATCCCCTTTGAATGGTCTTCTACTTTTGCAAATTTCTAAGAAGGAGTTGATTATCCCATCCAAAAAATTAAAATACAGTCCCCCCTTTAAAAGGGCAATTAATTAAGGTTTTGAAAATAAAAGTTAATTTAATTTTTTTTTATTAATGACGGAAAGGGGTCAACTTCAAGATACAAATATCAATGATGTCAAATTATTAATGAGACTTGATTAAGTTATTAATTTAAGTGATCTTTTCAAGAAAAGGAAAAACCCTAACTTTCTCAAGAAGTTAGAAGAATTGTTTTTAAAAAAACGAGAAAGGGCTTCATCAAGGGGGCCATTATCAGAAGGGAAGGGGCAACATATTAGAAGAAAAAGGTACAAACATCAATATGCAACGAAGCTTCTAATCAACGAAAAGAGAATCTCCATCTTCTCAACTCTTTTTCTTTTTCTACACCATTTTCTCAAAGATTTATGCTTGGATTTCTGAATTGAGCACAAAGCTGAGATTCTTGAGTGTTCTTCTTGTATTATTCAAAAGACTTTTATTATATGATCACAGAGTGTTCACAACCATGTATATGAATGTCATAGATTTTGTAATGGAGAATATCTTTCATAATTAAAACTCCACAAAGAATTATTTTGGGGCATGACTTCAATGATGTTTTAGATCTTGGGATTTCTCAGTGTGAGATGTTTGAAGTATGCTTATCAAAATATTTTTTGTTATAATTGTTATACTCTTTTAAATTTTAGTGAATGATCGAAACCATTTCCTCATATTTATCGCGAAGAAGATATGGATGTATTTGTATGTGATTATGAAGGTTGAATATATGATGTTGAGAAAAGAGATATTCTCATATTGAAGCCTCCCTTCAATCTTTTTGTTGTTAAATATTTCTTGTTGCACTTGAAGATCAAATCAGGTTGTTAAAGAACCATTCTATGTACAAATTAAAGCAATTAAGATATGGAGTTTGTTGTCTAAGCAATATCCCTAACCCAAGATATTCAAGACATATCTTTTAGCCAAAGAGAAGTACCACCTCTATAAAAATGCAGGGGGATTCATATCCTCGTGAGGTTGTTGTTTCGATCTGAACAGACCCAAACATCAACATACAGGTAGCTAATATTTCCTTCTACAACTGAAAATTCCCTTATCTTTTGGACTAAAGGAGGTTCCCTTTGGGAAGGAATGGTTTCCATTAGTTCTTTGGAGAGATCCTCTTTGGATTCGATGGGTGAGGTTGAATCCTCTTGAGATAAAATGTAAAACTTATTATTAAATGACTGGGTTCCACTTCCTTTTCCCATAATTTGTTGGGGTTCGGGTTGTCCATTGGATGAAGATCCTTTAGAGATATTTTGACCCTGGGAGAATATTTCTCATGTTGGAGTTGGGCCTTTGGATGTTATGGCATGGAAATTTGCCCAGATTTACATTAGATTCCATTTTATGGTTTACTATTTTCCATTGACAATCCTTTTCATGGTCTTGTGTTTGTTGGGGATTGCCTTTCTTGCAATTTTTAGTAATCTTGTGTTTGTTGGGGATTGCCTTTCTTGCAATTTTTAGTAAAGTGTTTGTTCTCGTGACAGGATGTACATTTGAAGGGAAGTTGTTCGTAGTCCAATTGTTGTAAATGTTTCCAAATATCAAGAGTGAATAGTATTTCTTTTGGTAAACCTTTTTCTAGGTCTACCTACACACAAACTCGAGCACATGCATACATGTTTTCTCTAGGTTTTGCTATGTCGATACAATGCCCTAAAGTATTATTGATGCTTCAAAGGGCATCATCATTCCAACAATGTAGAGGGAGGTGGGGAAGCCTTGCCCATAATGGAACTCTTGAGGGAATATCATTCTCTGGGTTAAAGTTAGGAGTCCACCTATTCAAATACATACCTCTTGATCCTGAAAAAATGTAGTCCACTTTGAAAGATAAGGTCTCTATCTTTTTTGGTTTCGAACAAGAAGGCATAAAACCATCTATCGCAAAAGAAATGATTCAACTATTCTTTAATGAACATTTTCCATTTTATTTGAATCCACGTCGCCATTATTCTCGAATAAGGCCAAATTCCAATGAGTTGATCGATCAATCCCCTATCAGCAAAGGCAATTGTATTTCACCTTGAGGGTGTGGGGAGCAATTTAACCTTAGGAACCTTGATTCTCTTCATAAATTTTGGCGGCTAAAGTTTGTAAGTTTTCATGTACACTTCAACAATCGCCTAAAAGGCCACAACAATGGAGTCTAGAGGGGGTTTCGACCCCCCTCCATAGGATGCGTCCATGGTTCCTCATAATGCAAAGAGCAACTCCTTATGCTTCAATCAGTCTCTCTAAGAATTGATTTTCTATTTATGAAATCAAATTGGATCTATTATGTCTACTTAAGTAATGCACCTACGATTTTTAACATTTCTTTCTTTAGATTTTAAATTATTTTTATAAAGGCCCGAACACTTTTTTAAGGTTTTTCAATTTAGATATTTTAATAAATAATTATAACTTACTTTTTAAAGTTTCATTTTTGTTTTTCTAAGCTTCGAGAGGATGTTCGGGTTTGTGAAAGTGGGATAGTGTTATATCTCTCCATTGAGCTTCAATTCCTTACAGTAATGGCTAGTGTACTCCCGTGAGAGGGTCATTGATTAATGGAGTTATTATAGTCATAAGTCAAGCCTTGTGTTACACAATCAAGATGGAGTGTATTAAAGCATTGATCTCTTGAAAGGTAGTTAATGCCTAAACTTCATCTTAGGAGGCTTTCTCGAGTATTCTTTCACTTTTATTTTACTATTCTTTCCAAAAATAAACCTTATATGTGGAAGTGGTTAATTAAAAAAACAAATCGTCTTCAAAATTTGTTTAAAGTGAGCCAGTAGACGGAGCCACAAGCCAAAGCTACAGCTAGAGTCGGATCTATGGTTGGGAGCAAGAGTTAAAACCATGTTCCATAGAAGCATACATGAGGCACATTGATCTAGATTAGTTTCCTTGGATATTTTGGAGACCAAAAAACCTCTCAATGGGAAGGTGTGATCTAAAATGGATTTGCGCCAAGAATGGTTGTAAGATTCAGTGTCTGCAAGATTGTTTTGGGAATTTATAAAGGTTAGAAGACTATGAGAATTAATGTAGATGTTAAAAATGAAAATACAAAAGAAAGAAAAAATGATAATTAAATGAAAGGGAAAAAATATAGGAGAGAATAGGTCGAGGAATGAGAAATAAAGGGTTACCCTATTGGCCTTCTCACTACCTCAACAATCCCTATTTCCTCATGGAATTTAATTCACTTTGGGTATTTTGGCCAAGGGAGAAATCATTGAGAACATGAACATCATTGTAACCAAATATTTACCAAAATGAAGACTAAACAACCATCTAATGTTGGTTTTCCCATTTGGGTTTTTGGGGTAAACATTGTGTACATTGTGATTTGGTTTGTTGTGTGAATTCCCTATGTTGTGTTATAGTTTCAATGCTTGCTTCAATTTTGAAATAATGTGTGGATTTACATTTGAAATTCATACTACATTGTAATTCAATAATTGATTCGCTAGTGTCATGTATCGGTTGTTGAAAGTTATCCTTGGTTCAAACCATGAAGCCACCTCTCCATCACATACTAGTTGGTGCACTTGTTTAACAACTATAACTATCAGTTCCAAAGGAAAATGTCTCACACTCTTTCAAACCAATTGATGTTTTTCTCCTTTAATTAACCTACAACACAATAGTCCAATGATTCAAGTTGTTGTCTGGAGTCAATAGTTGTTGGATTGTAAATGAACTGTAGTTTCTTCTTTCTTTCTTTCATCCCTTGAGTGGACTGTGGATTTTAGAAATTGTGAGCATAAAGTTTGGACACTTTAAGTCATCCATTATGAGTTTATTAATAAGAAAAAGGAGGGTGTGGATTAAATATGTGTTCCCCTTGGCATCATACCTAGCCCAATTTTTATATCTTTTCTCCTTGTATTTGGAAGGAACCAATTCCTTGGTCATTGGACAGATTTTTCAATTCAGTTCTCACCCAAATCTATTTTTAATCCTTGTTTATGATTCATAAAGATTTATAGTGAGTGATAGTTACGTGAATCACAATGTAAGACTAATTCCAATGAGGCACATATTTCTTGATTATACAAAATTACATTTCCAACTTCAAGCACATTGAGATGTTGTTGGTCATAGTATACCTCTTATGAGGGAAAAAAACATTTCTACATCCAATGTTTGAAAGACAAAACTCTTTGTTGCTCATCATATTTTTAGGATTCAATCTATAAAAATGATTAAAGGGCATAAAAAAGTGGTCTTATGCAATTATGACATTTTTAGAATAGACTCACATCCAACATTCAAATGCAAAAAAAATTATTGATGTTCTAAGATGTATTTTGGGGTCCGTTCATTCAAAGCCATTGAAGAGTGGTCTTCCAAAATCATTTACATAGCATCGAGAAGGAAATTGTAGGATTGTACAAGAAAGTCGAAAAGTGCATCATTTGTAGTTTCTATTACCAATAGAGTTCTGTGCATTTACATAATTTCATTCATTCAAATGCTTAAATGTGATTGTCATATTACTTGTCGAGAAATCATCTCTTTTAGTGTTTGCTTCATCTCATACATTGGTACTAGCTTGAGGGTTCCATTTGAGCAGGTCGGTTGCAGATCCAATCACAAGCACACTTGGACAACTATACCAATGTACTACTCTTGGTATAGAATCATTCTTGTATAGAGAAGTGATTGGCTACACTATGTATAGAGAAATGAACCATGCATGAAGGAAAAGAAGACTTGCTAGTCACCATAAGCAAGTAACCAACAAGGAAACCCGTCACACAAACATAACTATCCGTTCATTTCCACTAGAGAATCATGAAGGAGAAGTAGGCACTCATAACTACATTTGGAACAAGCCCTGGAGTCGATAAGTGCAGTCGCTAGGTGTATACCTCCTTGCTTGTTGATAATAGAGAAACTTTTTTCTCAAAGTCCTAGTGGTTATTGCTTTGACAAGATAATTATCATTTGTAGCTAGTTGTGGTGTGTAGGTTACACTAGACTAGAGTAGGTCATTGGCTGGTTGTTGAGAACAATGACTTTCAACCATAAGAAGAATAGAGGAATAGAGGCCCAACAACCCTAAGAAGTAAATTTACACCAAGGATCTTTGTTGGTGAAGTAAGTGGGCTATAAGTCCCTCATTTACAGATCACTCCTTGAGCTTTAAACACCTATGGTTATTTGAATGGTTTTAGTAGTGCCAATAGAAGAACATGAAGATGACATTCTCTTAGTTAATAGTTTGAATTACAATAGATTTGTCCGAAAAGGTTCATGAAGCCAATCCTTGCAACATAGAGCCATTGATCCTTGCAATATAGATTAAAACAATGTTATCCAAATTATGTTGGCATGTAGATACTACAATCTCCTCTCCCTTGCCTTTGGAAACAAGATATCGAGATAAGAAAAGCCAACGGTTAACATTAACATTCATGTTTTCACCTGCACTCCATCACCACTTATATGCAACAACCCTCTTCCTCCCATGTTCTTATCATCGTCTTTCAGCCACTGGTCGAAGGATGAAGCTAAATTGAAGGTGAAGGTTTTGAATCTTCAACCACCTTCAAAAATCTACGGCATTCGTCTCTCTCTCTCTCTCTCTCTCTCTCTCTCTCTCTCTCTCTCTCTCTCTCTCTCTCCGCATCAAATTGGAATTTTTTAATTTTACTTTGAAAAAAGTGGTTATATTTAGATTTTGCTATAACTTTGGGAAATTTGCTTTCAATTTTTGAGAAATGTGTTTATGGATTTCTCTCTCTCTCTCTCTCTCTCCACATCAAATTGGATTTTTTTTTTATTTTACTTTGAAAAATGTGGTTATACTTACATTTTTCTCTAACTTTGGGAAATCTTCTTTCAGTTTTTGAGAAATGTGTTTATGGATTTTTACTTTGAATAATCTGGGTGTAGTTTTAATTGACTTTTTACTTTGTAAAATCTACTTCAAATTTTGCAAATTAAAACCATCTCTTCATATTAATGTTAAGATGTGACTAGTCCTCGAGGTGTAGGACAGTCGGTGACGGAGTGTGTTGTTAAGGCGCTCCGTGATGTTAAAGTCACTAGTTCAAAACCTGTGGGGACAAAAAATCCATCCATGTTAAGGGTTGGTGTGGCTCGGGCTGGGTGCGATCCCCGGATGATTTAGATGGCTTAGATGCCCCTAAGTTGTGGTTTCTTATCCACAGGTTAGTCCCACATGTCACAGACAAACTAACAAACAAACAAAAAATGTTAAGATATGACTAAAGATAGTTAGTGAAGATAGATGAAAGATGTGACCATGTTTATTGATAATGTTAACTCAACAAAACATTATTAGATTCAATACCCTTTGCACAATATTTATTTATACTTCAAAACATTTTATTTTTTGAAATGATGTCATTTTTACATGTTGTGAAAAACATAGAGATCATAGATTTGTCTTTATAAATTTGGAAACAAGTATACAAACAAGTAAATCATTTTATTTTCACCTCAAAGTCATTTGTAATAATTAATATAGTTTGATAGCACATGAATTCATAGTAAATCTTGTCCAAATAACTAATGTACTAATGTCACATTATACAAATTATACAAATTTTCAAAGTAGCAAAAAAATGACATAGCCAATTTCAAAATAGTGTAATTTTGTATATCACTAATCTAAATCCATGTCATTTGGGTTTAGCTCTGGTGGTTGGGAAGAATGATTGTTATCCTCCCCACCCATGTTCAATTCCCACAAGTGACATGTTGAGCTATTACTGAGTATATTATTATAATGGCTTCGATCCTTGTTGTTGACCGACCTTGTGCCCTAAAGACTCTAGGGTTTACCTTCGGTACCATCCTCAAAATGAGAGGAAGTACTTGGGGGGGTTTCCCCAAGATTTATAACATATAAAAAAAACTAATCTAAATCCATGGAAAATGTCCAAAGAACTTAACATAAATAATTTACAGAGCACATTACTTTGTATAATGCAAAAGAATAAAATACAATGGATTGAAACAAAATTACACTATGAATGATACATTGAAATCTAATAAACAAGGGGCGTCAACTAACATAGCTCGACTAGATTTTTGCGAAGAAAGTTCATGACTATTTCTTGTACAATAAATTTCCACAAATGAATCATTTGGAACAATGTTATACCAAGCTTCCTTTAAATAAGCATCCATACATCGTCGTAATACTCTCAATCTCCTACACCACCAATTATGTAAATTCATAGGATAAACATTCTACGAAATGATGATTTTTTTGGGGGACATTTGCTCGAAATCCGACGAAAAATTGTTAGATTCATAGATTTGTATGATTATTTCTGTATAATCGGAGTGCCCCAAGGGTTTTTCAGCATGTTGAATCCATTTCTGCATTCATAAATAGATTTTGAACAACAAAAATTAGTGATTTGTGTAAATTTATATCACCGGATTTTGGGGGAAAAAGCCATTTCGTAGAACAACTAGACAATGCCATTATGTAAATATGCACATTAATTGTAATTTCAATAATCTATAATTGCAATTTTATCAACTTTAATCTATAATTTAAATACTTTAATGTGTTTATTTGAAGGGATGCCAATTGCCATATGAACACCAGATCATTAAATTAACTAATTTTTAGTTACTAGATTGTCATCATGAAAATAATAAGAGGTGTTTTAGTTAACTCCGAGACAAATGGTAAGACAATGTCATCTTTGTTTTATATGCACCAAGGGATTTTCTTCGTTTGTGACTAGTAATGTAAGACTAGAACTAGTGGAATGCGATTGAACTATATTATCTCTCTCATTGTGTTATCACAAATTTACAAGTGTTAGCAGATCAAGCAAGTCAACTTTCATCGTCACAAGTATTCCCTCACAAGCGTCAAGTGTTAGTGAATGGAGGGGGTCAGTGTTCATAGTCACAAGTGTTTGCGCATGAAGGAGGTCTCGATTGTCTCATAAATCATGATATATGAGATGTCCAATCTTACATCTTTTTTCAACGGACCGTCACAAACTCAACGACACGGATAGGAGAAAAGGTGCTTGCAGATCCATAATGCATTTTAGAGAGGTGTGATCTCTATGCACTGCTTACACTCATTTATCCATTGTTCACTCCCATCTGGAGGCAAGGCAGACATGTGGTTAATGGATTCATTTTGATGGTTATAGCTTTGTGATGATTCATGCTTATAGCTCTCATTGAACACATGTTTATGACTTGTGAAGCATCTATCTATAGATGTGGTCGGTCCTTGCTTCTCCCATTGGACTGATAGAACTAGAATTTAGAGTGATTCACTCCATACCCCTTGAATGACCATGATTTTTCCCATTCCATATCTTGTCCACCTTATAAATAGATAGAGGCACTCTTCCTATCAACTAAGTATAATGATGGGAATGGTTTCACTGAGATAGAAAGAAAATGCGTATTTTTGCAATGGTAATGTTGTTGTCTCCAATTCCCTTTCCAACGAGAGTGCAAGGTTTTTGGATGTGACATTCTACATAACAATTAATCTTATAGTAATGTCAATGCCTAAAAGAGGATTAACATGTTGTTTCCATGACCAACCCACCTTTGAGTACAATCTTAGTGGGTGTGGTAGTTAGAGTGGCCATAGGAACACTAGTGCCCCCATCATTATTAGATTTACCCCCAAGTATCTTACTCTTCTTTGGTTTAGGCCAAGCAACAATAGATCCAAGTGTAAAGAAAGCTCCAAACAAGCTGGATGCAAGGATTCATACGCGTGCTTGGAAGGAATGCAAAAACGAGTTAAGTGTTGTCGAGGAGGTGAACCCTATATCGATGGGTGATTGGTTCTTGTTGCTTAAATTCGTTGGGTAGTTGAGGTGTGAATCGTTCCTCGGTAGTTTGTTCACTAATGTAAAAATATATGAAAAATATAAGCATATTTGTGGGTAGGGGTGAGCCTTTGTTAGTGGTAGGTAATTGGGTGTGGCTAAGCGTTTGAGGGTTGGTCATGCTATTTATAACATGGTTGACTGGATCCATTGGCGTAGTTTGATAAATTAAACTAGTCCATAAGCATCTTTAACCACTAACTCATGGACTGTTTGAGCGCATACCATATATAGCATCGATGGAGGGACATTAAGCCTGCTCTTTCTCAAAGAAACTCCTTGGCTTCTAGTCTTGTTCAAATTTGGGCCATTGATACTAGGTAAACCCAACAAAAAAAGAAGCAACCTAGTGGTTCAGGTGATGGGGTCAACGAAGATCGAAGAAAGACGAGACCTTAACGTGTACTAATCACTATACCACGGTAAAAAAGGAAAGTGAGGCATGCCTCTTGAAAAGGTGCTAGTGAAGTAGAAAATCATTAGGGAGAAATTAGTGATGGATAACTAGGTAGAGAGAAGCCCGTGATGCATAATTGTGCTCTTGAATATGTATTATACAACATTCAAAGGAGCAAGAGGAAAGGTTGGTTGAAACTTGATCTAGTGGTTTGATGCTTTTGAAAGCTAATATGGGTAGGTGTAGATCCAGATTTAAACACTGTAGCTAGGGAAGATTCATGATTGGAATTGTACAACCATACAAGCCATGAACACATAGGTATGCTTTATATAGAAATGATTTTACATAGATGACACTCTCAAGTACTTCCTTTTGTCTTGGTTATTGTGTTGTAGAAATCAAGGGAAGAGTAATATATTCCAAAAACAGTGAGAAGGATGGTGTTGACCTCTCCATACATGGAGAATGGTTGATTTTCTTCACATATTGAGTGCCACACATATATATGCAATGAAGACAATACTAGATTTATCTGGAGCATGGCTAGGAAATGAAGAATTGATAGTTCTAATTATAGCCAAGAATGTATAAAAACGATCTCATTCCAATGTATAAAAACAATCTTAATCCAATTAATGTTAACATGGAGACTAGCATTAATTCACCTTGCAATATACAACATAAATGCATCTTTCAATTCCTAAGTTTAAGACCTAAAATCTCAATAAAATTGTTGTTTTCCTCGATAGGAGGCCAAATAAGACATCAAAGATGTTGATTCACATACATAAAGATGATAGAGATGTTGATTGGTGGACATAAATTGTCTTATATATTTTGAACTTATTTTGAACCAAACCTTAGGGTAAAAGGTAAATAAGTGCATTGATTTTCATACAAAAAATAGAAAATATGATAAATCGATTCATAGAGTCCTTGCAGCTTGAAAGGTAGGGACTAATAAAGTGGTTATTACTAGTATCTACTAAGAGCTAAATAAATCTTATTTCTATGTCATATTAAGCTATTTGAGCAACAAATCAACACAATTCATATAGAACCTATACTTATATGTTCAATCAACATGGAAACCTATTTTTCTCTATTTTGTTGATGGTATTCCAATATGCATGGTGAACTTACATAATTGGTTACATTAAATGGAGTTATTGGGGAAAGTAGACCTCAAAAGTACAATAATGGAAAATCACATAGCTATATTAGTAGTTTTGTAGGGATAACGATAGTCATATCTCACTTAATTTTGGTTAGAATTGTTATATAATTGCCATTTCTATCTCGTTTTCAAAAGTCTAAGACGTGTACCTTCCAATGGTTCAATTCTAATTAATTTTGGAGTTACAAGTTTAAATTTATCAGCCCTATATTAAAACTAGTTTTTAAGCCATCAACATGAGATGCGATTTTGCAAAGTTAGTGGTCATGAAGATATCTCCCTCTTTTCTTAACAAAATTTTACTTCCACTATACAAAATCATAGATCTTAGAATGGTATTTCCAATAATGCCATTTTTATGATTAGATTCATCACCTTTTTTCAAAGTGGTTGCAGTGGGTGGAGAAACAACAATTTTCCATTAATTTCTTAATTGTTTTGCTTTTTTTTTTAGTATGCAGCACCGTGCTTTTTTTCAAATCGGTGTATTCTTGAGGCCATATAGCTCAAGCAAGAGCTTTGTTAGTCTTACTCAAAGGTTATAGTGCTTGACCACTATTTCGATAACACTTTGAATCCCCAAATTTGCTTCCTTGTATCCATGAAGGATAAGTGAATCCATGTCCCATTTCCACTTTGAATTTGCAAAGTTTCCTTGTTGAATGCATGTAGGGCAAAAGAATTTACACCCAACATCTCACAAGATGTATGAAGCAAAAGACTCACACAAAGCCAAAAGAATCATGTATAGTTACAAATGCCCTCACACACAGAGCTACAAGACTTACTTAGAGTCACCAAGACTCACATAGAGCCAATAGACTGATGCATAGTCTCAATGATGAAACATAGTCATTAACACACCATCTTTTTTAGGATGCACAAAGGTTCCATCTTGAATACTCACATGCAAGTACTCTAATTTGTAGCTCACACGGGTTCTTTGTTAAAACCCCTAGCATTGCAACGAAAACATCAAACATCATATATTGCACATGTATAACATATTAATCAAGCCCATAATTTACATGTCATTGTAAATCCATGCATGGAGAGTTAACACGCATAATAAGCTAGATAAGAGAATATGATATATAGCGGGAAACCCCTCACGAGAAAGAAAGCCCACTTTGAAATGCTCCCTTGTATTAATCAAATGATTTTAGAGTACATAATTATTGTTGTTGAGAACATGGAGTGATCAATCCCAAATCCTTGCTAACCACCACTAGCACATTAAATCACATGCAAGCCAAAGGAAACTTGTTAGGTCCAACCATAAGACAAAACATCCTTAGCTTCATCAATTCACTCATGACCCTTCTTGCTCATGATATCGGGCACCCTTTGCCAACTTCGGCTAGATGAGAGCTAACCTTCCTCTCCGGTAACTATTGTTATGCCAAAGATCATGAACCATTATAGTCTTTTTGAAATAATACCTATCATGCTAGTGAAGTCACCTACTTCTTTTTGTTTCCAACCATCCTCCATGCATGGTAAGATCCAACAACTTACAACAAGGCAAAAAACCAAAGCTTGTTCTCCCATGTGAGAGCTCTCAATAAACCTAAGATGGAATGGAGAATGGAAATCTCCTCCATCACTAATAGTAACTCTTCTCCCCTCCTTAAGGAGGATATATCCTATTCAAGGAGTATGTTTTTTCCTACAATATAAATAGGTGCACATAACTATACAAGTCTCTTTCCAAATTAGCAACTTGATGTGCATAACTATGCACCCCCTTCTACATTAACAAGAGGATGTGCATCTCTTTCTAAAAATTAAATATGTATCTCCTTTAAACTAGCAATTGAATGTGTGCATTGAAGTCTCTCACCACTTGTCCTTATCTCTATATTTTTTATTAGTCCCTGTCGTAGGCATAGAGGGACTATAGAGATCGATAATGCGTTGACCTCGTATTAGATTGTCCATTGACCACAAATATTTCCATATTATCTATTGTTGGAACCAGGGAACTGAAAACACCGATTTTTATATAATAAAAAGTACCATATTTGTCATGATCTGATTGGACAACGGATTGGAGGTCTTATTGTCGGTGTCGCTATTCCCAATGTTATATATGTTGGCATATCCAAAGTATTTCATCGTATATGGTATTTTTGAATCATATATTTTCTTATGCATTGGTCAAAGGTGGATTAATGCTAGCATTAGTTCGAATGTTTGCTTTAGCATTTTCTGCTAGGTAGAATACATTCTCTAGCATATTAGTATGTCTGATTTTTTGCTTTATTCTTGCGTGCTTCGAGAGAAGAGACTTGCCACGTTGCATTTTTTTCTTAAATGTTTGCACAAGACTACGTTGTTCAACAGTTCTGACAGTCTTCTTAAATGTTTTCACAGGACTACGTTGTTCGACGGTTCTGACAATATTAAGTGTTTACCTAAAAGGTCTGGCAGTCTTAAATGTTTATTGTACAGAGGTGTTGCAATACAGTTTCGTTCCATTTTTTTATGTTGTTGTTTGCAGTGAAATTGTGTTGAATTGTTCTTCGTCGGCATCAGTGGTTCAGTGGTCGATGCTTGTTCGTTGGTTCGTTCCATGATCCTTGTTCTTGTTTGATTCAACTTTGCAAAGTTGAGGTCTTGCAGTTGTAGTTGGACCTCTTCGCGGTTGTCACTGGTTTGTTGTTCTTCAACTTTGCAAGTTGTTGGACCTGTTGTTGCAGTTTGCAGTTTTTGGGTCGGAGTTGTTGTCATCCCTCGTTGACGGGTAAGTTTTTGTGCCATCGTTTCGTTGGTATTTTTCAATGGTGGGAGTCCTTGCCTCAAAATTCTATTGCAGACCATGTTTCTCTGTGCTCTTAATTTTTGTTCCTGGAAACCATGTGTCTTCATATGTCGGCTGCCACGTCCATAGCTATTTCAAAAATTGCAATGCAGAGGGGTTTTCTAAAAGTAGTTCAGAGCTATAAGAAGAGGGAACCATCCACTGGGGTGTAGACGCAGGGAATGGTTTTATTCTGTGGGTTGGAAAACTGCGTCCAGCTGTTACCTTTGTCCTATCCTTTGTATTTTGCAGAACTTTTTTCTGGCTATGAGAAGCTTGTAGGATGCACACCATGAATAGGTTCAAATCGATCTTTCTGTTGAGTAAATTTATGGTCTTATTTATTTGCGTTGTTTCTTTTGGTTTGGTTCGCTTTCCAGTGTGGGTTTGTTTTCTTCTCGTCTGCTATGGGGACTAGGGGGGATTGAAGTTGAAGAGAAGAAGGTTGAAAGATACATACGGGGATTGGTACCCAGTTCCGCGCTTATAGTTTTCCTATTTTGCTTTCCTTTTTTTGTTTTTTCCTACTTTTATTTTTTTTCCCCTTTTCTCTGTTTTCATGCAAATTGAAAGTATCTAGCAAACAACTTCAAAATGTCAATTCAAAAGATGAAAGAAGTAATAGATGTTGAGCCGTATGAAATAGATAAACACTCCATTATACATGACAACATTGACGAGGTTTTACATTGCAATGGGCTTTTTAGATTGGATGCATTCTCGTATATTGTAGGGGATTGCCTTTTCGATGCATTTCAGGTTCTACTGCATTTTCACTATTCCTCGATCGACCTGCGCAATGGATTGATATATTATTTCCTGGGTTGTTTAAAAAAATGGCAACGTTGAGGCATTGGAGTCGTATGAATACGAACTGGAATTTGATTTTCTTCGGCAGTTGCATGGAATACATGATGTCCAAACGTATTTTTCAAAGATGCGGTTGTCTGCATCCCCAATTCTACCTGCACATGAGAGGGGAATTTGGGGAGATACATTTTGTATACGGTGGTTGTCTAAGTGGCTCTATACATCAATTGGAATATGGTCATTGACAAGAAAAACAAGATATTTACTATTCAACAAAACTGCATCTGACAATCCATATTGCATCTTGTTCCATGATGCCAATGTTGTCAGTGGTCATTATGAACCACTAGTGTACATAAAATTGTCCATATGCAATGTTGAATAAGCTCATATTTACTTGTCCCTCGTTTGAAAAGACCTTGAATCATAATGGAAACGGATTATGCATCGCATAGACTCCCATGGTTTACACCTACCAACAATTGTTGTGTCTAGTTGTGGAGATAGTCTGTTCAATGCAATTTGTTGTTTGGTAGCAACGGAGTTTGATGTGCAGTCATTGCGTATTTACACTATATAGTCCTTTTTCAATGCAATTATAGGCGACAACCAACAGGCTTTTAGGTGCTTGCATGAGCACCTTTTGCCATATCTCCTACAAAATATGTCGGCAATTGGAAGCTGGCAAGAATACCTTGTAAACGTGGCGTTGCCATATGAAAAAGGGAATGTGGAGGGTTGCAGATTCTGTTTGCAATGGTTGTCTATCATGTTTAGAGTAAATATCCAAGTATGGTCGGCCTTGTCAAATGGTACTGTCCATTCCTGGTCTATTGATTCAAATTACGATCGAACAATTGACATCCTTTCGTTGAAAACAGATACAACACATATCCATTATGAACCTTTGCTTGGACATATCAGTGGTTTAGGGTTGAATGTCCATGCCAGCCAAACCACATCGAATCTGCATACGCGTCACATGCTTTTTAGTGAGAATGAAACCCCTCTCGGTTGCGATATGGCCATACAGGGCTTGAACAAAAAATACATGCGTGAAGTTCATCACAGTTGTGATGAGGCCATACAAGGCTTAAACAAAAAACGTAGAGTAAGTTATCACAACTTGAAAAAAATTATGCGTAAAATTTGTCCCAGCGGTGATGAGGCCATACACCCCTTAAACAAAAAACGTAGACTAAGTTATGACAACATGAATCAGAGTGAAATTCATCCCAGTTGCCATCAGGTCATCGTGCCCTTGGACAAGAAACGTAGAGTAAGTTACCAGAACTTGACAAAGGTCGTGCGCGAGAGAAAAAAATACATTGTTGGGCTTCCTTTTAGAGAGAAACTCACATATCACAATCTAAAGAAATTTGTTCGTGCACAACAGAACATAAACAGGTACGGTGGAATATCCCATAATGGTCGAGCAACTGTCACTACTACCAATGAAAACCAACAAACACTTTCTACTCATACTTCCCTGCGAAAGAAAAATGCAAGACGGACGTACATGAAACAAATTAAAGACACTCCTTCCATTGCATGTGCAATTTGTGAACAATTGAATTGCTCAAAAAATAGTAAGTCTTTCATGCCTGATTTGCAAGCAGAATACCTTCACTTGACAGCGCACGATAAACCATTTTCCAATGGCAAAATTTGTCTTCCATGTAAACAGTTGCTTGAAAATGGAAAACTACCACAATTTGCAACCCCTGAGCAAATAAGACGTAATACACCACTAGAAGATGTAAGTGTACTTACGGAATTTGAGGAGATACTTGTGGCTCTGCGAATTGCATTTGCACAAATCAGGCCTTGGGGCTATAAACGACCCCATATGGGCTTAACGGGATCAATTATGAATGTGCTTGTTCAGCTAGATGTTGTGCAAAAAGCCTTGCCACAATTCATTAGCAATACAATGACAATTATTATGGCTCTGAAAAGACGCTTGCGATACAAAAATGCCTATCAGACAGGCAAAGTGCGTGTGCATGTTGTTATGAAAGCATTAAAGGAATTATGTTCTAGAGCCCTGTACAAAACAAAGAACATTTGTATAAATGAGAATTGGAATAGTGTCCTTGCAGAAGAGGATGCCAACTCTGCAAAGACTCTCGAAAATGCTAGTGAATTTGATACAAGTGATGAATCAGAGAATGAAACACTTGCTGAGACATCGGTGCATGGATTCACTGATTCACAGTGCATTCGTGATTTGCAAGATAAGATTGTCGAAATTTCACCTGCTGAGGGGCAGTGTCCACTTGGAATATTCAAGGATAAATTCGTTGAGGAAATGAACTTTCCAACACTCTTCTATGGA
The DNA here is from genome assembly GCA_009831015.1 of Picea engelmannii. Lineage (NCBI taxonomy): Eukaryota > Viridiplantae > Streptophyta > Pinopsida > Pinales > Pinaceae > Picea > Picea engelmannii. The sequence continues at coordinate 410,974 of ML779541.1, forward strand.
GATCCACATGTCGTTGACATCACAGAATGATTCAGTTATCATAAAATAGTCCGATGGGAGTTGCTACATTCAAGCGATTACTTCTCCTGTCACGTAACAAATTTGTTTTTCAAAACAATGCGCATAATAATAGAGCAAGTTCTCTCCTGCATGTGGGTTCGAATAAGAAAAGGCCAGTTAGAAGGAAGAAAGTTGTTGGCCAAGGATGTCAAGTACAAAGTAAACCTAGAAAAAATTCTGAAATCTGATATTGGATACATAAATTTCAAAAACATTCGCACCTCTCCTGACTATTTGCAACAAAACAAAAAAACTATTTTTGCAATGATCCGGCAATTGGGCCCACCGACATTTTTCGTCACATTTACAAGTGCAGAGCATTGCTGGGATCCATTAGTAGCTACCGTATCTGACCTGCATAGGAACAGGAAACGTAAAAAACAAACCGATACACTGGAAAACAATCACATTGACTACCTCATAAGAAAATACCCAGTGACATGTACTCGCTACTATAGACATAGAATAAATGCTTTGAGACAATTGATATGCCATGATGAAATGTTTTTCAGAAAAATATCAGACTATTTTTTTGTGACGGAATTCCAGAATAGGGGAAATGAACATGACCACACATTGTTGTGGATAGAGGGTGCACCAGTCTATGGAACTGACAACAATTCAGAGATCGAACAATTTGTGGAGAAATACATAACATGCAACACAGATCATTTGGATCCAGAACTTGCCAAAGTTCATAGACATTACGATACAAGAAGTTGTAGAAAACGAAAAAACTTGCATTGCAGATATAACGTTCCCATGCCGCCAATGAGAGCTACATGAATCATAGAGCCACTTAGTTTAGAGGACAATGTTGTTGTTGTTGAGAAATCAAAATCCTTGTTCACATTTCTAGAGCAAGGAGAATTTGACGAGCTCATGAGCTTCGATGCGTTCTTGATAGAGCTAAATCTATCAGAAGATGAGTACATCAAAGCCATACAATGTACGTTTAAGCAACCAACAATTTTCCTTAAACGAAAACTTTACCATATTTGGAACAACAGTTTCTCCAAGGACATGCTAGTTATGTGGAAAGCAAATACAGATGCGCAGTATGTGCTCAATGCATATGCTGCAACGTCCTATTGTACCTCGTATATGACAAAGGTTGACAAATCCATGACAAGTGCATTCAGGATAATACACAAAGAACATGAAATAAGTCATATTGATGCCATACAAATGATACACACACTTGGCGACACATTTCTTAATCTTCAACAAATGTCTGCTCAACAAGCAGTTGACCTTGCACTTTCCCTACCCCTCACTTGTAGTTCAAAAAAATGTGTCTTCATAAACACATCTCCACTTGAAAAATGCACATCTGTGCTTAAACCATCAATTTTGCTAGAACAAGAGCCTGACAATTCAGAAGACGTGCTATGTCGATCTATTGTTGATTATTACCTTCAGCGTCCATCTCTTATTAGGCATATCTGCTTAGTAGAATTCGTATCGCATTACAAAAAAAATGGTGCGCCCATATAAAAAATAAAAAAAACCTCTGTGATACGATTTGTCAAATACAATAAACATTCTGACTATGAAAACTATTGTAGAGAAAAATTGATGTTGTACATTCCGTTCGATGAAAACAAAGAGACATTAAAACATAACTTCTCTACATGGGAGGTTGCATATGTTGCCTCTGAGACTATAGTGCACATCAATGAAGCTAGATTTACCTACAATGTTAATCCAACATGGGGTGATCTAGAAATTGCAGTTAATGATCTAGAAAACCCTAACAATCCTGATGAGACATTCACAAACCGAAAAACAACCAAAACTCCTTGCGAGTCCTATGACTTACAAGCAAATTTGCCTCGTCCTCCAGCAGGTGGAGGTGAAAAACATATCAATCTTGGTTTTCAAGTCACAAAACATCCTTTCCTAATTGAAAATAATGAATACCACAGAATAAGACATCTGTTGAATCGAGAACAACAAACAATTGTAAAGGACATTGCTCTTAAAAAATGCTTGAACATGGACACTCCTATGCACTTGTTCCTTACATGCGGAGCAGGAACATGCAATACATTCACAGTGAAAGCATTGTTCAAGATGCTTATACAAATCTATGATTCAAACAATTCCTCTGGTCCTATGAAACCAAAGGGCCTAATAGTTGCATACACAGGAAAAGTTGCATATAATGCAGGTGGAACAACAGTCCACTCTGCATTTTTAATGCCTTTTAACAAGTCACGATTTCTTCCACTTAGCCAGGAAATGTTGGATACATTGTCTAAGCTTTATGAGGAACTCCAACTTGTCTTTATAGATGAAGCATCTTTGATTGGAAGTCCGTTCTTGTATTCCATTGACAGCCGACTAAGAAGCATAAAACATGTGCACATGAAATACTTTGGAAACATTGACACGATATTCTGTGGGGATCTTTACCAGGCACAACCCATCCAAGATTCGTTGATATTTGAACAACCTACCATTAACATGGAAACAGTGACGCATGACTTATGGAGAAACAATATAAAATGTTTTGAATTGCATACTACAATGCGGCAGACAAATGAAACATTCATTGCAATTCTGAACAGAATGCAGACAAACAACCAAACATATGATGACATAACATATATGAATTCGAGGTGCTTGCGGCCTGCACCAACAGACCCAACGTTCCCTTACCTGTTCTACACAAATAAGGATGTCGGAATGCATAACAACCATATTCTATTGCTCATGCCTGGTGATGATATCATCATCAATTCAATTGACCTGGAAGAAGACAACCATGGAAATGTGCCACGTCATGAACATACAACCACTCTACCTTTGTAGCTTGTTCTCAAATTAGAAATGTTGGTTGAAATATATGCATGTAACTATGATTCACATGATGGCTTGGTCAATGGTGCAGGTGGAATTCTCAAAGGCTATACGTAAACAAAAAAAATTGATGTCCTTTAGATTAAGTTCCATGAACTGCATATAGGCAAGCGACAAGCAGACAAGTTGTCTCATCTATATAATACAAACACTAGAAGTGGTTGGACACCGATTCTGTGAATATCAAAGCCAATATCGACATCAGCAAAGACAGGTCGACTGAAAATTCGAAAACAGTTTCCGATTAAACTTGCATGTGCACATACAGTCCACAGATCACAAGGACTAACACTTGATAATGTTGCATTTCAACCTGCTGGAATTCAGATACATGGACTTGTATACACAACACTATCCTGTGTCAGAAGCATAGACTCCTTGTATTTACTAAGTCCTCTTACAAAAGATAAGTTCAAAGTCAAACATAAAGTTGATATTGAAATGGAACGACTCAGGACCACCGCAAAATGGAAACTGCACTATGATTACCAATTCATACAAACAAATTCATCTCTATCAATTCTCTCACTTAACACATGCAGTTTAAATGCACACATGGATGATATACTCAATGACTATGATACAATGCAATCCGATATTATGTGCTTGCAGGAAACATACATGGTATTATGCATGCAGAACAAAGAATTCCCAAATCACAACTGCATATCAAGTTACATTACACATGGGTTGATGATATTGGTGAAAAAACATGTACCAATTTTGGAGCATATACATATCGAAGAAAACAATGTTGAGGTGGTGCTTGCAATTTTTTTTTTCCATGAAACAGAAATTGCGATACTGAATATGCATGCTGCTCCCCATGCAACATTCTCCAACATAGTAGATGTTATTTCCAATGCATTGGACCATTTCCATCTGAATGGACCCATTGTGCTTGTAGGAGACTTCAGTATTGACATGCTACAAAAGAATGGCAGAACAAAAGAATTGGAAAACTACATGTGCAAATACAGTCTCCGCTTTCTTTTGCACAACAGAATCCATCTACAAAACGCACTTATTGACCATGTGTGGTCGAATGTGCCCATTCCTCATTACAGTATGTTTATCTTAGGCACATATTGGTTTGATCACGATACAATTGGTATTGCACATGAATTATGAGATATACATCAAACATTTTGCAAAGTCATATTTCTATATTTCAAAGCATATTTGTATAGCTTGTTGCAAAAAAAACAAAAAAAACAAAAACAAATTATCCAGCTTCTTAGTTTTCCCTCATTTGTACACATATTGGTCTGGTCACCATACAGTTGTTGTTGTACTTGAATTATAAAGTATACATTATGCAAAAGAAACAAAAAAGGTACATCCTTCTAAAAGCTATATGTTACTCTATTCATCTTATTCTATTTTTTTTAGTATATGTACATAGTACTTGCCTTTTTGTTTACATGTTAACTTATGTTCATATTCCTTCTGTTTTCTACTTTTGTTCATAGAAACAAATCGGAAAACTAGACGCCGCAAAGAACTCCTCAACAGAGATGTAGAGGAATCCATTCAAAGGTGCATTTTTACTGCCCGTGTTCCATATTAAATAGTTTTTCATTTACTCTGTCTCTATTTGTTGAACTCGTTTGCAGATGTGTTTTTTTTTTTTTTTCGCGCCTCCTTCGACACTCCATATCTTCCTCTACGTTCACTTGTCTTCGTGTGTGTGATACATATCCAATGTTGAGCTCGCCAGTTCTGGACTCCGTCTGTCAATTTGTATATCGCGAAACTCTGATAGTTGTTTGGAGGACACGGAACAATAAAAGTACAATGTTGAGCCACCCAGCCTGCAAGTCCGCTTGTCAATTTGTATATCGCGCAACTCTGGCTGCTATTTGCAAGACACAAAACATTAGAGGCCCAATTTAGAGCCTGCAAGTCTGTGATCCAAAAAAGTGGCAAAGTATGGAATAAGTAATTTGTACATGCTCTATAACATGTCATGTCCATAGTTTATAAAATTACATATTTAGTATGTATTGCTCGTTTCTCGGAGCCCGCCAACCATGGAGTCCGTCTCTCAATTTCAATATCGCGGAACTCAATAATAGTACAATGTTGAACCAGCCAACCCGCAAGTTTGCTTGTCAATTTGTATATCGCGCAAGTCTGGGTGCTATTTGTAGGACACAGAACATTATAAGCCTAGTTTTGAGCCCGCCAGCTTGCAAGTCCGCAATCCAATAGAAGTGCAATGTTGAGCCAGCCAGCCCACAAGTCCACTTGTCAATTTGTATATCGCGCAACTCTGGGTGCTATTTGTAGGACACAGAACATTAGAGGCCCAGTTTAGAGCCCGCCAGCCCGCAAGTCCGCGATCCAATAGAAGTGCAATGTTGAGCCAGCCAGCCCGCAAGTCCACTTGTCAATTTGTATATCGCTCAACTCTGGGTGCTATTTGTAGGACACAGAACATTAGAGGCCCAATTTCCAGCCCGCAAGTCCACGATCCAAAAAAGTGGCTAAGTATGGAATAAGGGATCTGTACATATTTACGATGTATTGCTCGTTTTTGGGAACCCGCCAGCACTAGAGTCCATCTGTCAATTTCTATATCACGGAAATCAATGGAGGTACAATGTTGAGCCAGCCAGCTCGCAAGTCCGCTTGTCAGATTGTATATCGCGGAATTGTGGGTGCTATTTGTAAAGCACGAAACAATAGAGGCCCGTTTTTTAGCCCGCCAGCCTGAGAACCCGTGATCCAAAAAGTGTACATACTCTATAAAATCTCATCCACCCCGCACGTCCGCTTGTCAATTTGTATCTCGTGGAACTCTGGGTGCTATTTGTAGAACATGGAACAATAGACACCTATTTTTTGAGCCCGCCAGCCCAAGAGCCCATGATCCACAAAGTGGGCAAGTATGGGATGCGATATTCATACATGCTCTATAAAATCTCATGTCCATACTTTATAAAGGTACATATTTAGTTTTGTCTAGTTTGTACACATACTGGTCTGGTCACCACACAATTGCTTTTGCACATGGATTATGGAATATGCACTACAAGTCCGATCGAGCCCTTTCATTTTCTTAGCCAATTTTATGCCTGCGGCTTCCCCGGTACGCGTTATCGAATTCTCGTTCCCCATCTTCCGAGTGTGCATCTTGCATCCAAAACTTGGTAATCCATGTCTATGCTTGTGGGTTCCCAGACGACGGAGTGGAAGATTTCATGTCCATCTATATCTCTACATCATGAGTCCAACCGAATGTCGTTCGTTTTCTAGTTTCCAATTTTTATGGCCACAGTGTCCTTTGTGGGTGCCTTCCAGCTCTCATGCCCTGTCTGCGCGGTATACATTTAGCGCCTGAAACTTCGGGGATCTACAATTGGACCCGGACTCGAAGCTTGCGACTCATTTGCTAATTTTCTTTAATTTAATTGTACAATATCAATATTTATTATTATTATTTTAGTATTTTAAAGTAATGTTTTTAGATAATGTTAGCTATATAACATATATGTTATATGTTATACATGTAGACAATTGCAATCTTGAACCCGCCAGTCCTGGAGTCCGTCTGTCAATTTATGTATCACAGAACTCCCAGTGCTGCGTGGAGGACACAAAAGTGCAATGTTGAGCGAGCCAACTCGATATCCACCTGTCAATTTGTATATCGCAGAACTCTGGGTGCTATTTGTAGGACACAGAACAATAGAGACCCAATTTTCAGCCCACCAGGTCGAGAACCCGCAATCCAAAAAGTGGCTAAGTATGGAATGAGGGATCAGTGCATGTTGTATACAATATGATATCCATACTTTATAAAAGTACATATTTACTATGGATTACTTGTTCCTCAGAAAATTTCTAGGCCCGGAACTGGCCGATACACGTGTTCAGATTTCCAGTTACTTTTATATTGCCAACCCGACCGTCTGCTTGCCCGTTTCATATTGTACATATTACATGTAATATGTATTACATATTACATGTAATGTCTAATACATATTCAATTTTGAACGCGCCACTCGTGGAGTTCGTCTGTCAAATTAGACCCCGCCAACCCGATAACCTGCGATACATATTACATGTAATGTGTAATACATATTCAATTCCGTCTGTGGATTTGTATATTGCAGAACTCTGAATGCTATTTGGAAGACACAGGACAATAGAAGTGCAATGTTGAGCCAGCCAACCCGCAAGTCCGCGATCCAAAAATGTGGCTAAGTATGGAATAAGGGATCTGTACATACTCTATAAAATGCCATGTCCCTAGTTTATAAAAGTACATATAATAGAAGTGCAATGTTGAGCGAGCCAACCCGATGTCTGCCTGTCAATTTGTATATCGCAGAACTCTGGGTACTATTTGTAGGACACGGAACAAGAGAGACCCAATTTTCAGCCCACCAAGCCGAGAAGTTGCAATCCAAAAACTGGCTAAGTATGGAATGAGGGATCCCTGCATGGTCTATAAAATCTGATATCCATACTTTATAAAAGTACATATTTACTATGGATTACTCGTTCCTTAGAAAATTTCTAGGTCCGGAACTGGCGGATACACGTGTTCAGATTTCCAGTTACTTTTATATTGCCAGCCCGGTCGCCCGCTTGCCCGTTTCATATTGTACATATTACATGCAATGTCGAATACATATTCAATTTTGAGCCCGCCACTCGTGGAGTCCATCTGTCAATTTAGAGCCCGCCAACCCGATAGCCCGCGATACATATTACATGTAATGTGTAATACATCAATTCCGTCTATGGATTTGTATATCGCGGAACTATGAATGTTGTTTGGAGGACACGGGACAATAGAAGTGCAATGTTGGCCCAACCAGCCTGCAAGCTCGCGATCCAAAAAAGTGGCTAAGTATGGAATAAGGGATCTGTGCATACTCTATAAAATATCATGTCCATAGTTTATAAAAGTACATATTTAGTATGTATTGCTTCTTTCTCGGAGCCCGCCGGGGCTAGAGTTTGTCTGTGAATTTATATATCACGGAACTCAATAGAAGCACAATGTTGAGCCAGCCAGCCCGCAAAGTCCGCTTGTAAATTTGTATATCCCGAAATTCTGGGTGCTATTTGTAACGCACGAAACAATAGAGGCATGTTTTTTCAGCCCGCCAACTCGAGAACCCACGATCCAAAAAGTGTACATGCTCTATAAAATCTCAGCCAAACAACAAGTCTACCTATCAATTTGTATATTGCGGAACTCTGAGTACTATTTGTAGGACATGGAACAATAGGGGCCTATTTTTTAGCCCAACATCCCGAGTACCCGCGATCCACAAAGCGACCAAGTTTGGAATGCAATATTCGTACATGCTCTATAAAATCTGATGACCATACTTTATAAAGGTACATAATTTTTTTCCTTGCAATACCGACCACTTTGCTTTCCTTAGCCAATTTTATGCCCGCGGGTTCCCCGCTACACGTTATTGAACTCTTAATCCCCGTGTTCCGAGTGTACATCTTGCATCCACAACTTGGGTAATCCATGTCTATGCTCGTAGGTTCCCAGACAACGGAGTGCCAGATTTCATGTCCATCTATATCTCTACATCACGAGTTCAACCTACCGCCATTCGTTTTCATAGTTCGCGAATTTTATGCCCGCGAGTTCCTTTGTGGGCGCCATCCAACTCTCAAGCCCCGTGTGCCCGGTATACATCTTGCGCCTGAAACTTCGACGATCTACAATTGGACCCGCACTCGAAGCTTACGACTCATTTGATAACTTTGTTTAATTAAATTGTAGAATATCAATATTTAATATTAATAATTTAGTACTTGAAAATAATGTTTTTAGATAATGTTTATATATGTGTGTGTGTGTGTGTGTGTGTGTGTGTGTGTGTGTGTCTTGTTTCTAAATCTTTAATGCTAACAGCTCATCGTGCAAGCACCGTGTAAATTGTCATTGATGGGCGCAAGGCTCGAGAAGATCTGTCATTAATGCACACTAAACCAATATTTGTGGAGGCTTTTCTTATCCCTTCCCAGTGTTGATTTCAAATACCATGGAATGTCATTTGCACGTCGTCAACTTGGTTCGTTCACGAAACCTCCAATCCTTAAATTTCTTCGTCGTAACCGCCACCTTCGCACTTCTAAGTATGCAATAATTAAACTTTACTTCTAACAGCTCACCATACAACACGCATAGAGATTGTCATTAATGAGTGAAGAGCTTGAGGAGATTTTCCATTCGCATGCATTGAACCAACATTTCCGGGGGGGTTATATTATCCCCCCCATTTGTTCATTTCAAGCAGCCTATGGAGCAAACCAACATTTTCATAAACTACTGGCAGCACCTCCACAACAGTTCTCTAGAGATATAGTGAACATCTTCGGACCTGAGGACTAGAACCACCACAGTAACAAAGCATTGCTCCAACGGCCTGCCACGGTAACAAAGAAACCCAAAGTTCTTCAAACGGACGAGGTTCATCCTAAAATTGATAGTTCTCACAAGATTCCTGTGGAGAAGAAGGGAAAAAGAATTGTAGGGGAGGTGGACGAGTCTGAAATTGAGAGTGAAAACATGGATCTTGACGTTGATCTGGATAGTATATTCTACAACCTTGAACAACCGGGAGACACGATTCACCATAGCTACCCAATGGACATAGTTGATGCCGAAATTTTTTACAAAGATGAATCCTTCGTATTCCAGAGTGTTGTTTTTGAAAGTGAATCTAAAAAATTAATTATTGAAAAAAGAGATGTAAAAAATAAGAAAAGAAAACATCGTTCAGAACTTGACCTTGCCAATATGCGGGCGTCCAAAATATTTGAACTTCACATGGCAACCAGAGATGTTCTTCATGATTCCATTGGAGTCATTGAGGTCGAGAATGCCAGACTAAAGGACTGGATCAAGGAATTAGAGGAAGCTTTGTTTCCTATGTGATTGCTTGGCAGTGCTTTCACAATAGCCATGCCTGCAACTCCCTGCACCCCTGCACCAAACCTAAAAGGCTCCTCCACCTTCCTCGCATCGTGTAGAGAATATGTGGAGAAAAATATCAACAAAAGAATGGAATTGATTACTAAGGCCTGGGAAACATCACAAAATATGGAATTCCTAGGAAGTAGCGCACATAACTTGCTTGAACTTCTGCAAACGGATTTAAAAAATGAAGAAAATTTCTATTTGCACACGGTCATCCCTTTTGCCTTTCATGTCAACAACATGGCAGACACGACAAGAAGACAACATTACCTCCCATCCAAAAAAAGGCTCACTCAATTAGAAGCATGCTGGAAAGAGAAGGTGAAGAACCTGTATCTGATCATCCAATCATGTGAGCAAGGAATATCAAAGAAATAAACATTATTCACAAAGTTTGCCAAAATAGACTTAGCCAGAAGGACCAACGACTTCTAGGACCCCATCTTAATCGTCAATTCGTTGGCGTTAACCAAGCAAGCTTTCGCTAACCAAGTTGATAATTTTAAGGCGTTGTCTTTAGAATTTTTTTACAGGATTCTTGAATATCATGAAGAACACGTGGACAACTGGATAGTCTGTTATTCGGTACAGAATGGAGACATTCATTGGGTTCTGTGTGATATTTCTATTGATCTAAGCGAATTAGAAAATGAACTTTTCAGGATTAAAATCTGGAATGACATCAACGTCGCCCCCTTGAGAAGCTACATTGAAGAGAACTTGAAGCTGGTTGCCGACAAAATCCAATAGGAAAATGGATCAGCAAGCAAATAGCAAAAATACTTATATGGAACATGGCTATAAATACTTTGTTTATCAATCCAGTTATTCAAGTGGGTCCGAGACGAAAACCAACATGAAAAGGCATCAACAAGCAAATACCAAAAATACTTATATGTACCATCGTTGTAAGTCTATACTTATAGTCCTTTCTTTATCAATCCAGTGATTCCATCTTTTCTGAATAGAAATCTATAGCCAAAGACTGATATCTTCCCATTTCTACTTTTCAGGTATTACACTCTACCGTCTCCCACGTCTTCTTTCCACAATCCTATTTCTTGTACATATTTCTCTTATGGTCCGCAGGAGCCCCGATCCCAGTCTATATGACAAACGCACTTAAATTTCCAGGAATATGTAAAAAACTATTGTTTTTTCATATATTCCAAATAAAACTATTCTTTTGTCTCCTTATATATTTATGTGCTCCTAGATTTTCATCTTCAGTTATGCTGAATGTCAAGACAATCTGTTTATATTATTTCAATTCTCTTTTTTTGATGCATATCTTTTTCTGCTTCGTCATTTTCAAAATTAAATTTGAGATAAATCACTCATTCAAATTTGAGATATCGTATTTCACACACACACATATATATTTAAATTTCCACGAATATGTAACACACTTTTTAATTTTTTTATATAAATGTCATAAAATTGTGTTCAATATTTTTTTTCTACTCAGACATATAGACAGTATGTCATTTCTTGCATCTTTACCACTTGTCCTTCATGTTGCTTGCGACATCTGCACTGCAATTTCAAGGCCCAAGTCCAATTCTGCTATTACATCAACACGAGGCCCTTAAAATTCAAATAGTCTGCAAGTCCACTTGTCAATTTATATATTGCGGAACTCTGGGTGCTATTTGTAGAGCACGGAACAACAGAGCCCAAATTTTGAGCCTGCCAGCCCGATAACCCGCGATCCAAAAAGTTCCTAGGTATGCAACGAGGACTCCGTGCATGCTCTATAAAATCGCATGTCCATACTTTATAAAAGTACATACTTGGTATCTATAAAAGTTAATATGTACTTTATAAAAGTACATATTTTGTATGTATAATTTATGGAATTTCAATTTCTTTTCTGTCCAGGAGGCCTTCTTTTAAAGAAAACTAATTCGGCAATGCTAATTTAAAGAAAACGAACCTATGTAATAGACGTTACTACTATTCTATTGTATGCTAATTTTTTTCTGTCCAAGATCCTTTTAAATGTAATACTGTTGTGCACTAAATTTTTTTGTCCATGCTCCTTTTAAATCTTGCCTGTTCTATCAAACTTAGATACTAGGAACCTTCATTGATGTAGCAGACATTAATAATTTCTGATAAATTTCAATTAAAACTAATTTAGGAATACTAAATTCTGCATGGATACCACATGTACTGCAAATTGCAACCCATGTGTCTGTACACGGTCACATTTACTCCCATTCCAACCTGGCAGGGACTACACTGCCATGCAACACTTGTTCAATGATCACATCAAATGTTTCAATCATATTATCAAAACATTGCCTTTGAATAATGAAACCTCTACAATTAAGCTATATAACATCTCTTTACACAACAATAAAAACTAATGAAGTTTGATTCATCGTTCCAATTACATAAAATAATATCATGCATCGATATCTCCATTTAAATGTTCTACAAATTTTATATTTTCCCACCATTCAAAATAAAGAAAGGAAAAACAACATTTTTGTTTAAAATATGATAAGAATCATTTTGAATTAATAAATTTGCAAACACAAATAATTAATATTGTAAAATCACGTTGCACTAGGGGTATTTGAGAGTTTTGAATCCATTTTTACATTAAAAACAATGATATCAATAATCGAAAATTAAAATTTCAACACAAATTTTATGACTAGATTTTACTAATAACAAACTTGAAAATTTCAAAATTATAAAACATTTACCATCAACTATTTTATTTAAACAAGAGTAAAAATTTAAATATTACACATTCTCCTTTTATAATTTTTATTTTCTTAATCTCATTAATTATTATTTGTTAATTGAAAATATGAAAATATTAACATTAAATTTTAAAGTGCATGCAATCTCCATCTCCAATTTGCACACATATTAAAAACAAAAGTTGTTTTCATGTGGCCTAGTCCCTAAATGTACAATTTAGGGTTCAAAGTTGCATTCTCGTCGTGATCTTTTAATGATATTGATCATGCTATTCTCACTTGTGAATTGTGACCATGGAAGTGATTTTCGAAAAACTTTTTATATATCAAATGCATTTTTAATTAAAAGATTAAATTGGGTACCTAGCATATATTCATGGTACTGGCATTTATTATTACTAAATTGGGTATCTAGCATATATTCACGGTAGTAGCAGTTATTAGAACTTTCATAAAATAAGATATAGAATAAGAATAAAACTTACAATCTTTTATATTTAAATATGAATTTTTAATTAAAATATTAAATTAAAGTGTATATTAAAGTATCTATGTCATAGATGCTTATTTTAGTTTTTTTTTAAATGATACAATAACCATTGAAATTAGAATTCGTAACTTTTGACTAGTGAAAACAAATCCCCAACCAAAACACAATTATTTAGTCTTTAGCATAATATTCATGTTATTGGTGTTTATTTTAATTGTTCATGTAAACATAAATCTAACACCGCACTAATAAATATTGAGTGAGAGCGGAACTTTTTTTTTTTCCAAAAAAAAATCCTCAAATTTATATAGTGTATAAATTCTTTTACAAATAGAGTAGCAGCTAACTGTGGACAACTTGCACAAGCAATTGGAACAAAACAAGTCTAAATTCGGCAAGAACAATGACTACCGAAAGAGCAACAAGAAAGGGGCTGATCAAGACCACCAATGACAAAACCCAAAAGCAGATTCAGGACTGTGACAGAACTGTAGAGGCCAGCAATCTGCATCATTCAAAGATATTTATAGAAGTGATGGGACTCTCGAATCCTTTTTCACAGTGGTAGATGGAGAGTCTGCCAATCACTTCAGTGAGGGCTCTCTTTGAGAGGGCATCAGCAGTATTGTTGAGGGAGCGGGGGATGTGGAGAAAACTGATGTCGGAGAAGCGCCGAGTGAGATCTCGCACTTTATGCATCCAACCTTCTAAGTGGATGGAGTGGAGCTGACTCTTATTTGTTATCCAATTAATAATAACACTCGAGTCACCGTGGATGTGAAGGTGGTCGATACCCCATAAGGTAGCGAGAGTGAGCGTGGCCCATAATCCCAAGAGTTCTGCTTTATTATTTGTCCCGGCTCCGCAGTTGATGAACCAATAAGTGCTTCTTGTCGGGTGTGTCTTGAAAGAGCCACCAGCACCACAAACCGAGCCACTAGACTGTGCTGCACCGTCAAAAAAGGCATATGTGTGCCCAGCGTCCAGATCAATGATAATATCACTGCGTGGGGAACATCTGTCCGAGGTCGGGTGCCACCGGAATGAGACCAAAATTTTATTGATAACCCTCAGCAAGGAGGTTTTGTCATCCTCAAATATCACACGGTTTCTTTCAAGCCAAATTTCCCAGCAGATATGCGCTGCCAGGCTTGGAGGGGTCGCTTTACGGACTGAACAGAGAGAAAAACAATGAGAAATGGAGGGGCCGCACCAAGTAAAAGGAAGGGAGAGATGATTTGTCACTCGGGACCAGACCTCAGAGGTAAAGGGACAATGAATCAGTAAGTGATTGAGGTCCTCAGGCGCTCTTTTGCAGAGTGAGCAGTAACCCGGCCCCTCCCAGCCTCTTCTGCGTAGCGCATCCCAAGTGAGGATTCGTTCTTTGCCAGCAAGCCAGGAGAAAAGCTTCAATTTGAGGGGCACTTTCCAATTCCAGATCTGTTTGATCCATGGCTCTTCAACAACAGAGAAATTCAGGTTTTGAAAGGCTGTGTAAATGTTTTTCACAGTGATAGCGCCAGAAGCATCACCGCCTGCCCACACTATGACATCGGGATCAGTAGATAAAGAAATCCCAGCACTTTTTAAAGCCGAGGTGTAAAGCGTCCACTCCAAGGCCAAAGGATAGTTGAGAGAGAGATTGTTGCATGTCTTCCATTCATCCGGCAATGGGGTCGGATGCGGCGAAGCTCTGGCCTGAGAAAGAGTTGTAATGCTCTGTGACTGTAGATGGAGTCTCAGCGCCGGAGAGAGTAAAGCACGCTCCCCCAGCCCAAGAACCAAGTCCCTGCCAATCTGAATTTCCTTACCATCGCCCGGGCTCCATCGAAGCCAATGGAGGATAATCTGAGAAGAAGCCACCAGGCCTTTCCAAATAGGAGAGGCACGCTTCAGCTGATGTGAGGGCTTTCGAAGCCAAGGGAGGAGCGGCTTAGAGTCTAAGTATTTGTCAATGATGATATGAGGCCAGATACTGTCGTGAGTGACAGCTCTCCATAAATTACTAGCCAGGAGGGCCACGTTGAAGGTGGAAAGATTTTTGAGGCCCCAACCCCCAGCACTCCGGGGTTGAGAAAGGGTCTTCCAGCTACAGAGATGTAAGCGCTGAGGGTCAGCTTGACCACACCACAGGAAGTTGAAAGCTAATTGACGCAGGGTGGTTAGTATCCTTGTGGGGACCCTCTCCAGCATCATCCAGTAAACAGCCAGGCTTTCGAGGACAGATTTCACCAGGATCAGACGCCCTCCCAAAGACAGCCATTTGTTGCACCAGAAGCCGATTTTCTTTTTAAAGGTGTCTACTAGCCAGCTCCAGTCCTCCGGGGAAGAGCAACCCAGTTTCATCCGGAAGCCTAAGTAGACAAAGCCTTCGCTCAGGTTTTTAAAAGTGAAAGGGATAGAGGCTTTAAGGAGTTGAAGTTCGGAGTCTGTAAGTCCCCAGTAGTGGACTGTGGACTTAGATGGGTTGATAGATAGACCTGACACCGAGCTAAAGCGCTGGAGAACCTCAAGAATAATCTGCCATTCCTCCGGATCAGCAATTGACAATAATAGTACATCATCGACAAACATTAAGTGGGCAATCCTTATGAGTTTTGAAACCTTAATACCTGAGATTTGATGCTCGGTGAGGCTTTTGGAGAGTAGAATACTAAGGGCTTCCATAATCAGAATAAAGAGATACGGGGAGAGCGGACATCCCTGACGAAGTCCCCTTTCACTTCTGAAGTAAGATGTAGGATCCCCATTGATCAACACTGCGATTTTTGCGCTTGTAACACAAGAAAGAGTCCAAGAAGTAAATTGTTCACCGAAACCCACAGCATGGAGGATAAGTCTCAAGAAATCCCAGTCCACGCAGTCAAATGCTTTTTTGAGGTCCAGTTTCATGACCAGTGCCTTTAGGTTTTTCTGCTTGATGCTGTGTAAACATTCATGGGCTGCACCTATTGCATCTTGTATTCTTCTACCTCTCATGAAACCCAGTTGTTGTGCAGAAAGACTCCTCCCGAGATAAGGTTTGATTCTGTTAGAGATTACCTTTGAGATAATCTTGTATATGAGATTGCAGAGGGAAATCGGTCTGTAGTCGTTGAAAGTGCTTGGTCTGTCATCTTTTGGAATCAAGACCAGGAAAGTTGAATTTATACCTCCATCAATCTTTCCAGTGACCCGGGTGTCCTCCACCATCTGAAGGAGTTCCTCCCCCAACATATCAAAGAAGAAGCAGAAGAATTCAGAAGTCCAGCCGTCTGGGCCTGGGCTTCTCTCAGCTTTAAAATGAGTAAGAATGTGTTTAATCTCAGCGAGGGTGACTGGCTTAATGAGGTTCTCGGCTTCATCTTCGTTGACTAAGCAGGGAAAAAGGCTTGAAGTCGAGACTTTTTCCAATATATTGTGCGTGCTGGCCTCTTTGAATAGTTGAGTAAAATGTGTGACAGCCGCCTCCTTGATGGCCTGCCGACCGCTAATCTCCAGCCCACTGTTGTTTATAGTGCTGATCCTCTTTTTTTGTCTGTTGAAACTGGCTACGTTGTGGAAGAATTTGGAGTTTGAGTCTCCACTCTTAAGCCATGTAGCACGACTCCGGAGCCGCCAAGCTATTTCCTCGGAACGTAGAAGGGAAGCTCTGTCTAATTCTAGTCGCTTGAGTCTATCCGATTCAGCCAAAGACCAGGCAGAGGTGATAGATTTGTGAGTGAGCAGTTTTATATCCGCCTCTAGCGAGAGCAGTGAGGCCTGATCCTCAACCAATTTGCGGTGAAACCAATTTTTTGTTTTTGTCTTGAGCGCCTTGAGTTTCCACACTAGTCTGCGCTGAGGGTTGACTTCAGTGGTGAAACTTATAGCTTTTTATTTGTGGATATACAACCAGTCGAGGTGTTTGATAAAGTAATTGGTGTGTAAGAAGGTAACACATCATTGGTATTTGTTTTTAATGTAAATAAAAATGTAATCATGCAATGACACAAAAAGTAAAAATGAGAAATGGATATTTAACCCAGCATTAAATCGAGGCATTTGGAAATGTTACTATGTTATTGATATTTTTTTAATTTTTTTTATAAACAAAGATATAATGATTTAACAACAACAAATGATAACAAAACTTAGTCTTTTATTTTTGGATATGGATCCTTAACCAAAACATCGAATTAAGTGTCTGGTAAGGTAACCACGTTATTGATACTTATTCTGGTTTTTCATGTATACATAAATGTAATAATGCAATAATATTGAGTTAGAATGAAACTCAACCTTTTACATGTGGATATGGATCCTTAACCAAAACATGAAACTGATGAGAATGAAA
>ML779541.1:441479-467627 GCA_009831015.1 Picea engelmannii
GTGTCATCCTACTTGTGGGGATTTGAACCTTGGTGGGGGGGATAACAACCCCCTCCACCAACCAACCAAGACCCCATTGACATAATTTGGTAATCACAATATGGAAGTTTAATTTTACTTAACCTTCTCATTTACATACTTGTTACCATTTCTGATTCGTAAGTTGCATTGGATATCAATGAACAGTTCGTTGCAATAGATCTTAATATTATCAACTGCAAATACAATGAGGCTATATTAGGTTGTGCAGTGATTTACTCATGCATAAGCTTTTAACAGTTTTTTTCTGGGATAAAATTCTTCCTTGAAACTCTATTAGTAAAAAAGATATGTACAACATTTCATACGGAAAAGGGTGGGCTGCATAGCATCATCCACAAGCCAAAAGACTATCACAGTCTATCACCCCACGGGTTGATCAAAATTAGTAATATCCACATCCCAAAGACTTATACAAAACCAAAATTATATGCCATAGGCCAGAACTATAAGTAATTAAACCAAAACAGGTGGCTTGAGGGCTGCATTCAATATCGACAATAATACTAAGCAACAATGATGGATCTTGTGTTAGGTAAAGGGTCATGATATTTGGGATTGGGGGCCTTCCCAATGATGCATGGATCATCATTTTTGTAGGTCAATGTCCCATCCATCCTTTGCTTGTTGCTCCAAGCCCTTATGCTTTTAACAATATTAAAAATACATCAACCGTATTTTTTAAACTAGCTTAGAAATAACAATAGAACTACAATAGTGAAAACACACCATAGATCATCGTAGACACACGGTATATCCTCAAGAAACATGTGGGGGAAAACTCCTCATAGAAATAAAGGACCGTACCTTGCTCTTATTATCCTCAAGAATTATAATGCAAATATAGAGAACTAAATCACTATGGAGTAAATAGACATTGTGGCCTAATATAGAATTCTATAGAGCACCTTCTTCCTCTTCTTTGTTCTGTTATGTCTCTCTTTTGTAGCTTCTTTGCTACGGAATAGAAAAAGGGATGTAATAGGAATGAAACTCCTTTCTCTCCTTGGGGCTAGGTTTTTTTCAACTCCTCTTCTTTGTTTGGGGTAGGGTTTTGGTTCCTTGCTTTTCAATTAGGGTTAGGGTTTTGGATAATCTAGAATCTTCTTGGAAAGACATACATGGGAAAAATTCACATGTGATCCATTTCGAATGACACCTCTCCATTTTGAGTGGCTTTTGTTCCCCAAAAGATTCACTTTTGAAGGAGATGAGGAAAAAATTCCTCAACTTTCTCCTTGGAGCACCACTTTGCTTTCCTCGACGATTTCTAGTTTAACCCACTTTGCCAAAGTTCTTGTTAACACCTTCTGGTTGTTTTGGTCTCCTTTTGCAAGACCATACCTTTCATTGACTCCTCTCGTGCATTCGATGCCAAGTCTTCTAGGGAAGGTAAGACTTACAAATTATCCATATTTATCTCATTTTTTTCATTGAGCATGGATGGGTCATAGAGTTACAAATTATCCATATTTACCTCTAAGTAAATGCACATGTATGGAAGTAGGTTAAGTCTATAAGTATAATTTCCTACCTATCGTAACACTATGAAAGGCACATATCTTAGGGAATTGATATTCTTTCTTGCTCCTTGTAGCTTTTTTTGTTCATGTGCCACTAGGTTCTGTCTCCTACCTTAAATGTCTTTGCTATCTTGTACTGGTCATGTTGGGCCTTGTACTTTTATTGTGATTTCGTCAATCTCTCCTGAACCTGTAAGTGGTTTTGCTTGATGTTATCAATGGATCTTTCTACCTTTAATGTATCACTTGAGGCTTCTTATTTCTCTCTATAATTCTGCTCATATACAATTTCTAATGGTGAAGGTGTCAAATATCCAAAACAAGTTTCATAAGGGGACTTATTCGTGGAAGTGTGGATTGCCTTGTTATAGGAATACTAAATGCAGATCAAATTTTGTTCATAGGCTCTGGGATGCTTTCAGTTATAACCTCTCAAAAGCTACACCATTTGTCCTGCTCACCATCTTTGTTTACCAATCTATTTTTGGATGGAAGGCCGTAGATCTCTTCAATTTTGTATCCATCTTTCTCCACAATGTAGTCCAAAAAGTACTAAGGAATCTTGTATAAATAATGTTGTTTGGTATCCCAAAGTGCACTTAGACTTGTGCAATGAATAAGCTCATTGCCTTTGGTCCTTTGATGGTCTTTTTAGAAGGCATCAAGATGCACATCTTACTAAATTTGTCAACTACCACAAAAAGATAGTCATGTCGTTGCCTCGTTCTTGGAAAACCTCCAACAAAGTCCATGGATATGTTTTCCCATGGCCTTGTATGCATTGGCAATAGACTATGTAGTTCTTGCTTCCTATTGGTGGGCTTGCTAGTACAACAAAGTGTGCATCCTCTTATAAAAGTAGCTACCTCTTGCATTTTGAGCCACTACACATACCTTTGTAAATTAAATATCAATTTTCCAACACCGAAATGGTTTGCAACTTTGGAGGTGTAAGCCTCTCTTATAAGTTGTATTCTTTCTCCTTCAGGCACACATGACTTCCCTAGCTGCTAGAGTAGCCCATCTTGGAGATGGTAGTCAACCTTTCTATCTCCTCTTCCTTCTAGAGTTTGACCTTGCAGTTGCTGAAATGTCTCCTTAAGTCCTCATCTTCGATGTATTCCTCTTTGTATGCCTTGTGAGTGAAACACTCCATGTGTACACGAGTGCCCAAAACTATAAGTTTTGGTGCTGGTGGTCTTGACAGTGTGTCTGCCAGTTTGTTTGCATTCCCCTTTTTGTATTTGATCATTAGATGAAATTGCTGTAAAAATCCCATTCATTTTTTTGTCTTACTTGTTTTGTGCTTGCAAGTTTTTTAAAAATGATGATCAATATGGATGGTATTCTCCTTGCCCAATAAATAGTGCTCCCACTTCTTGACTACTTTCACCTAGGCATAGAGCTCCTTGTTGTATGTAGAGTTAATTTAGGGTTGCTCCATGAAACAACTCCAAATGATCGTAGACCGACTTACCTTCTTGCGTCATGATTGCGTCCATAGCATACCCACTTGCATTTTTTTCAACTTAAAAGTGTTGGTGCAAATTGGGCAATGCCAAGACTGGTGCTTGACTGAACTTATTCTTCAATTCTTCAAAGGCCTTTCGTTGATTCTTTCCCCATTGAAAATTCTTGCCATTGGCCATTATGGCATGGAGTGTTGTTGCCATAACTGAAAATGATACCATGAATTTTTGAAGGTTTTGGGTTCCTCCCACAAAGGTACTTTCTTTAGTTACATTGGTAGGAGCTAGCCATTTAAGGTTGACCTACTTTTTTGCAAGATTAATCTTAAGTTCACCTCTTCTAATCACATACCCCAAGTTAATCAAGGATTGCTCGGAAAACTCACGTTTCTTAATATTTGCCAATAATTTGTGTTTTCTTAGTGTCTCCAACACTTTCGTCAAATATGAAATATGTTCTTCTCAAGTAGAGCTAAAAATTAATATGTCGTTTAGGTACATACTAATATAGATGAATCTAAGTAGGGACATAGTACATCATTCATTAATCACATAAAAGTAGATGGTACATTACATAAACCAAAAGACACATTTAACCATTCATATAGACCTTACCTTGTCTTTAAGATGGTGTTTTGGGCATCTTCTTCTTTGACTTGAACTTGGTGGTATCCTAATTTGAGATCCAATTTGGTGAAGTACTTTACATGTTGTAGCCGATCCAACAAGTCATCGATCATTGGCAATGAATCTTGGGTCTTGAAAATAATCTTGTTAATAGCTATATAGTTGATACACATCCTTCGATTTCCATTCCTCTTGGGTGCTATGGGAATAGGTGACCCACCTGGTGAAGTACTTGGTCTATCACTACTTGCTCCAACAGTTTCTACACGTGCTTCTTCACTTCATTCGTGTTTAATATGGAATGTCTATACAATCCTTTCTTTTGTAAAGGAGAATAGGCAACATTTGTATTTCATGCTCCACTTCCCTCTTAGGTGGAAGTCCTCTTGGAACACTTCTTTGGAAGCTTGCAAAAGCTTCTCCATCTATTGTTTCTGCTCTTTTGTGCATCCCTTTAGAGATGCCTTTACTTCAATTGATTCATTTCCTTGTTGATTTTCTCTCGAAAAGAGTAATACAAATTTCTTATTTGAGTTGATCAGTTTCTTTGCTTGGTTGGTACTTCCCTTGCGGGGAAACCCAAGGGATGCTTCCCTACATTAGTGAATGGCATCCCTAGTAAAACCATATGTTTAGACTAGTCCCCCTCAAATTAGGTACCTTTTGGCAAGGAACTAGCCAAATCCTCCACGACATTGGCAACAACCGGTTGAGCTAACCCCTTGGGCTAGCTTGGTTCACACTTACCATAGCGATCTTAGATTTACCTTTGTGTGCATTGATAATGAATGATTTACCATCCTTGATTAGGGGGTTATTGGTTGGCTCTCCTCATGAAGATAGCATCCCTCATGTATATGTAGGGGCTTCTGGGTACTACATGACATGCATCAAGTGGCATTACATCTACCTTAACTTTGTCAATAAACTTTGCATTAATAGCAAATCTAATCTTGCACTGTTTTTTCACCCTTATATCTACATCCTTTTTCACCCATTCCAATGGCTATGAATGAGGATGGTCATGTATTCCTAATCAAAGCTTTATTACCAAGTTCTTTGCTTGTGAACTGGAGTCAAATAGAGCATCCACCTTTGTCTTCTTGAGTTGTATTCTTATATGGAAGACCTTTGTCATTCCTTTTCTTCACTATTATTGAGGTCTGTTGGTTTTTAGACCGTGGTAAGCAGATTCTGCACTCAAAGTATAACCCAAAAAACCCTAAGTAACTTTAAAGTTGGAACCCTATCAAAACAACAATCTTCAAATTGTAGAATCAACAAATAAACATTGCAGAAAAATAATAACAAGTAGACATATGTGTACTCTCAATCACATCTATCTTCTATTGAATACAGAAAGAAGGAAATAAATTGCAATAGCTCATAACTAAAAACTTGTTAATCGACATAGTGGTGCACCCTGCATCTCCTTTATAGAATAGGAAGATGGGGGAAGATACAATGTATCTGATCACATGCACGAAGTGCTCAAGGTGACTTAGTTAAACCCTAACCCCAGTGTAAACACCTAGCATGCTCTAGTTGCATGGATATGTGTGCCAGTTAATTGCGCCTTGACGTGATGCCTGCTTTAGCTTGTTAAGGGCTTCCTTTAACCTGTGCACATGAGTCTTTCACTCGTGCACCTCAAACCCTCTTGATTGATTAATGTATACTTCTTCCTTAATCACATCATTCATGAACGGTGTCTTTACACCCATTTTTCCTTAATCACATCATTGAGGAAGGTTGTCTTTACATCCATCTGATATAATTGCCAACCAAAAAATGATGCTAAAGACATGATAGTTTTGGTATAACTATACATGGCATTGGAGCAAAGGTCTCCTCCTAGTCAAATCTCGTTTTATGGGAGAATCCTCTCACTATAAATTGAACCTTGTACTTTTCTGTGTTGCCATTAGTTGCGTGCTTCACCTTGTACAATCACTTGGAATCACTAATTAATTTCCCTTTTGGTCTAAGCACAATCTCCCACACATCATACTTCATGGAGTTGTACTCTTCCATTATGGCATCTTGCCTTACTGGCTCTGTTGCTTCCTCCACATAAATGGTACAACAATGATTGTAAACTCTTCCACAATCAGCTTCATCACGCCTTCACTCACACTCACACTTTCTACCCCCATCTTAAGGCTTCTTACCATCACCTTCTCTGCCATAAGAAGAACCTCTTCATTTCCCAAAGGAGACGTGAGTTGAGTGCTTCCTTTATCTGTTCCCCTAAAAACTTGTGGCCCACCTTCTTCCCTCGCCATTCTCTTCTCCCTCTCGATCCAAAATCCATGTTTATCCATACCGCCACTCTTTACAATGTTTCTGGGCAGCCCTTAATCTAGGTTACCTCTTCCCCCCCTCTTGACACCTATTCTCATATCGAGATATCTAGGAGGCCGTTTGGATGATGAACAATAGCAAAGCAGTAGATGAAGAAGGGTTCTAGGCAGAACCCTTCAAGCATGCTCTTCATTTTATGGATAACCACCTAGTCGATTTGTTCAACCACGTGGTCTGCATGGGTTTTCTACAGTCTTGGTCACGTCACATTATTCACACGATCCAGAAACTGGGATCTAGTACGAAACCCAACAACTACAGGACGATCATGGTAGGCCACACGTTTTCTAAACTCTATGCTATGGTCCTCATTTGAAGCTCTTCGAGGAGCTTGAGAGGAGGCAACTTAGAGCTAGAGGACATGCTAGATTTCAACCTAAGTGCTAGACCATTGATCACATCCTTACACTTCGGGCCATCTTCGAGGAGGTGCGACATTGCTCTTCAAAAGTCTATTGTTGCTTGGTGGACTTTCAAAAAGCATTTGATTCTGTCCCCTAGGAGGCTTTGTTCCAAAGACTTAGAGACATTTGTATCTTAGAGACCTTACTAACTGCCATCATGCACCTTTATGAGTTGGTCCTTGGTTGTCTACTCACAACACATGGGTTATTAGATTTTACCAGGAGTACCATTGGTGTCAAACAGGGCTACCCCTGTCCCCACATTGTTTGGGATATACATCGACGAGTTGGAGTCCTTGCATGAGCACATCCAGGGTGGAGATGGGTGCCTTCTCCACTAGGTTCTGATTTCTATCCTGCTTTTCGCAGATGATGTGATCCTTTTAACCTCATCCTCCAAAGGGTTGTAGAGACAGTTGGATGCCCTAGCCCTCTTTTGTGACCTTTGTTATTTGACGGTTAACTTTGGTAAAACCAAGGTCATGATCTTCGATGGGTCGAAGAAGATCCTCTTTGATCACCATTTCTTTTTCAGAGGAGAGGAGATTTAGATAACTGGCATGTATACTTATTTGGGGGTTCTATTCACGAGACCTCGCTTTAGTTTGCGACATGCACTTCAACCCCAAGTTAGAAAGGTTTACGGATTCTTGGCCCTCCTTGAGAGGTAGTGTTTCTGAAACCATTTTCAGGACATATTGTCCAAGATGTTGCTCATGGACACTCTTGTTTGGCCCACAGTTTTATACGGTTCTAAGGTTTGGGGACCTGGTTTACTAGAGTTTGATTGGTCTTCAACATGGAGAATATAGATCATCCTCCTTTGCCACATCATCAGATGCAAGCAGATAGTTTCTGAGCTCATTGTCCTTGTAGAGTTTGGTGCTTGGCCCTTTTGGCTTGAGACAGTGTTGGGTCTCATCTGACTCTTGCACCGCATTCGGAGTTTCGCTGATACAACGAAGGGATGGGACCAATATCCATACTTGGCCTATTGCTCATTGGAGTGCATTGCATCGGCTAGTTCTTTGACTCATTCTTGATGTTGGCATCCGAGGGTCTCGAACCTCCTAGCATCTATGGGTATTACGATGGACTGGCTCCCTCCGTTTAGATATTCCCTTGATGTACGTGACCACCTATTACCTACTAGACATGAGATGAACACCATCATCAAAGAGGATATCTATAGGTAGTTTGTCTGGGTCACTTGGATAAACCCTCACGGGGGATTATGTTTGAAGATGACTTTATATGTTGAGCACTTCATGGTTATGAGGGATGGACTCATTGTCCCACCCCATTGCACACTTTGCCATTGGATGCATGCTTTTCGGATCCTCTTCGACCAGTTCAAGGTTGGCTCTCATGAACTTGCGGATTGAGATTGATCGTTCATACATGATCTGCAAGTTGTGCCATCTTTAAGAGGTTGAGACTGAGGAGCACTTCATCTTTAGTTGCCCGATTTACTATGGGATCTGAGGATAGTTCCACAGTCTTTTCAGAGAGTTACATGCACTTGGTTGTTTGTTAGGTACCCTGACTAGAGATGCTTGGCCTTATACATGCAAGAGGTCCTCTGTCTTTGCTCTTCTATACTTTAGCCACATTTGCATTCTAGACTAGCTCCCACCCAACGAAACACTTCCTTTTTTTATAATGTTCTTGACTAGGGGCACCAAGTGGTAGATAGATTGGGATGATCCCATACCAGTGACACGGGGCACTATTTCTACTTCTGTGAGACCCCAACGACATTGCCATATTAGACCTCCTATTAGTAGACAGACTAGTCATCGACTGATGTCCTCCAGATCACAGTGATGGGTTCTTCCTCCAAGACAACAACACAACACTCACTCCAACTCCTCTTTTGATTCCTCTTCTAGACATACGTCTATTTTGATTTTTCTCCATTTGGCCTTGGATGTTAGGAGAGATGGTTCCAGTGGACTAGGGTAGCCTTGTACCATTGGCGCCATAGACTCTCAATCCACTCACCTTGTACATGTCTCTCTTGGATCTCCTCTCTATCTTTGGAGTTGGCTTTCCAGGGTTTTGTTTTACTTCCCGCTTCTTGCTTTTACATAAGAGCCTCTTTAGCGCTCCTGCTTTGTATAAACATCTTTTGTACCTAATAGTCCCATTGACCTTCAATGGTCATTTGTTGGATATTAATACATTTTTATTATCTTATCTACACCAATGATGGAAGATATTAGTGCAACATTATTGGGAAATTTCTTTCGAGGATGACTTATTTGGAAAGAAGTCTTTGGAGCACCAACTTGCTTATCTACCTCCTACAATGTTTGGCCAATCCATCTTGGCTTCCTAGATATCCTAGTAGGTAACAATGTCTCTGTACCTTCACTGGAACTTGGCTGATTTGAATTTGCACTTGCTGATTTTTGTGCATCAGTGATTGGGACAACAATTGTTTCTACCTCCTTAACCTCCATTGGAAGTCCTTGTGACCTTGAAGGCCATGCATCTTTATTAACCTTCTCCTCCTGGCCCACTACCATCTTCCTCTTATATGGAACATAAATCTTGTAAGCCTTAGAGGATTCATTTTAGCCAACTAGAATGCCTTTCAAACTGGAGGGTTCAAGCTTTGCCCTCTTTTCCCTCGGGACATGAACGTCAACATTGAAGGGTTCAAGCTTTGCCCTCTTCTCCTCGAGACCCCTAAACACCTTGAAATGAGAAACATTATGTTTCTCCCCTTTGAAAGCTTCCTTTGGAATTTTGTCCTTCAACACTCCGTGAGGACACTTGTTTAGTATATAGTCTACCATACAACATGCCCTTGCCCAAAGAAACATAGGTAGATCTAAGTTATGAACCATAGACTTAGTAGTCTCTATCTTTTTTTTCCACTGAAAAATTCGTAATTTCATTAAGTAGATACAAAATTACATTCGTAGGTATATACTTGCTATGAGGAAATAACTAAGTATATATTAGCTTGTAATGGAAACACAAAGAGAACCAAATTACATTTTACAGGTGCCTGAAGCACTTCCCCAATCATGGGTAAAAGGAGCAGAAAAAAGAAGCCTGAGAGGGTCCAGATCTAGCTAATAAGCCACTAAACATAGTTACAAACATGAAAAATGGACTGGGAATCACCCTGCATCTAAAGGAAATAAGTCAGAAACTGCACGCCCAAGAAAGGACCTCAAAGTGCGGGAACACTGCGCGCTCAAGAGATGGACCTCAAAGCTCCGACCCAACCTCCGCAAAGAAGCAAAAAACCCAGTGACCGTTACGCAATGTACTAGATCCCAAGTCCAGAGACCCAAAACCTAGCCATCATAGCACCGAGAGAGAGAGCCACCAAGGAAGCCCAATACAGATTAGTTCAAAAAAGACTCTAGATCTGCCCCTTGCGGCATTAGCCAGATCAACGCAGAAGCGAAACCGATCTGCAACACGTCCACATCAAGGAGGGCCATGCAAACAGACCCCAAAAAAAAAGAAATGCGCACCAGATCCACCAAACCAGTTCTGTCGCAGGCAAGTTCAGAAATCCGGGCACCAGCAGAAGAGATAACCGTATACGCCCACGAGGGCGAAGCCACCAGCGATTGCGAGCTATCGTCAGCCAAGCTCGAGTATAGGCAAAGGAAGATGCGCCGACTGGATGAGGAACCAGGGGCCTACGGCAAGGGAGGCGGCTAGGGAAACCCTAGCCGCACTCCATCTACTTAGTAGTCTCTATCATGGATTCGTTCTTCATTTTGCAATCCCCTTCTGTTGTGGACTGTAAGGCACTGTAAACTCCCTCTTGAACTTTGCTTCTTTTCAAAAGGATTAAAAGTCATTAGAGTTGTACTCCCCTCCATTTTTTGATCTCGGTGTCTTGATCTTCCTCCCTTCCTAGTTCTTAATAAGAGCTTTGAACACTTAGTAGAACTAAGTCATGAACCATAGACTTAGTAGTCTCCACTATGGACTTGGTCTTTCTTTTTGCAACTCCATTCTATTGTGGGTTCTAAGGCACTATAAAATCCCTCTTGGTCCTTGCTTCTCTACAAAAGGATTAAAAAACATTGGATATACTCCCCTCCATTGTCTGATCTCATTGCCTTGATCTTCCCCCCTTTCTAGTTCTCAATAAGAGATTTGAACTCTTGGAACTTGTTAAAGGTCTCATCCCTGGTCTTCATAAAATATACACAGGTTTTATTGGAAGAATTTTCAATGAAAGTAACATAATATAGATTACATGTCAACGAAGATGATGACGTGGGTCCATAGGCATCTGAATGAATAAAATCAAGAATCCTTCTTGATCTATGCTCACTATTTGGGAAAGCAGCTTTGGCATGCTTGCCAAGTGCACATCCCTTGCACACTTCTCTCCTCTCACCTTGAAATTAGCAAATCCAACCACCATATCTTTCGAAAGAAGCAAAGGTGTCCATAGTTCAGGTGCCTGGATCTTCTTTGTCGAAGCTCACACAAAGTGTCATTGCTAGTCAACAATGTTCTATGCTTCATGGGATTTGCTAACAATCTATAAAATCCACCTGCTCTGAATCCTCCGGCTAAAACTCGACCAATATCAAGGCTGTGACATCTAATGATCACTCCTTGATCATCAAACTCAACCCTGTGCTTCAAATCTATTAGACAAGAAACTGAAAGAAAAATTTCAGTCATACCAAGAACATACAATACCTCATGGAGCTCCATAACTTCTCTTGGTGGCATGCAGGATGAGATACAACCCAATCCAGTCACCGGCTACTAGCTGTCATCACCAAGATCCACGTGCATGTCAATATCTTGTTCCTATAATCTGAATAAAACTGATTTGTTTGCTCCACTTTCAACATACCATCCAACACTTGAAACTGTGTTGGTGGAAAGGAATGACACCATGGCAAAGGTTTTATCAACCTGGCAATAAATTGGTACACACCCGAAGCATAGTGACCATGTTTCTTGCACTTGAAGCACTTGATATGTCTCCAATCCTTCTTCTGTTGGTTAGAAGAACCCGAGTCTTCCTTCTTCTTTTGACCTAGATCCTGCTTTCTTTCCTCCTTTCTTCACCTTCTTGATGAGGGCTAGGTTGGGTATATCCTCATAGTTGGATAAAACTGTCTCCAACCTTGTTTCCTCCCAGACAAATGCATCCCTCAAGCTTTTGAAAGAGGGTAGCTTCTCATGAGCACATATATCCTGTACAAAATGATGCTAAGATGGACCAAAACCATTCCCAATTCCAACTGATTTGAACTAGCTCATTCTCTTCTATCTTGTCACCAACTGTGACTAGCTGATCCCTCAACTTTGTGATCTTTGCTCATGTGGGTACTAGAAAATTTGTTGTTCAAGAGCATTCTCTTAGACATGTTTTCACTCTAGTACAAGGTGGCTAGGGCAGTATGCATTTCCCTAGCCGTCTTCTTCTTTGCGATATGAGGGATTAGATGATCCTTCACGGAATCTAGAGCAATTTGTTTTGGCTCTGACTGACTTCCTATTGTGCTTGGCCCACTCCATGGGATATGTGGGAAGTGTGAACTTCTTGGAAAAAAATATTAAAAAATTACAAATTACAAATATAAAAAAGAAATATAGACATAAAGATCCAAAATTTTTAGAAACTAGAAAATTTACAGAACACTTGGAATCCCTTCAAATCTCGATTTTACCTTTCACCTACACAATGAGAGATTGTGAGAGCTCTTTCCGTACATCTGAAAGTGACAAAATAGCAATGAAAAAATGTTTTTTATAGTCAAACACGTAGGATGTGTCTAGGGTACGTGTCCTAGCATGTCTATATCTGATACATGGGATACAGACACGGCCCCCTAGTTGGGCGTGTCCTGTTTCATAGGATAGATGTGATTGACAGTTTAAATTTGTTTTCTTGCTGTTATTATTTTTCTGCAATGTGTTTGTAGATTCTAGGATTCAAAAATTGTTGTTTTGATAGGTTTCCAACGTTAAAGTTACCTGGGGTTTTAGGATTATTCTTTGAGTAGATAATCTACTTACCATGGTCTGTAAAACAACATGGTATCAAAGCGCTTTTGCTGAAACTTTCTAGGAATCCATGCGTGGATACGACCACAAACTATGAGAGGGGATTGTCAAGAGGGTTTCAAGGGCAGGATGCCCAAGCTTCAATTAGTAAAAGCAGATATGGACTTGTAAAGGGTTGTGAGGTGTGATGCCCTAGTTGTTCCAAGGAGTGGAGTGTTATTTTGTGTGCCTCAGAAAGTGATTTGCCCCTGTTCGAGAAAGTGATTTGCAACCTTTGAGTCTCCTCAAAATTGGACTTTCCTCAGGTTCAAAGAGTTTACCACAAAAGGTAAAGCCCACATATCTGATAACTCTGCTTTCATATTAGTTCTTTTCCCTGGGGCATTTCAGACTTCAAAGAAATGAGATTCGGAAATATATAACACAGCCCCTCCTCCACAACACGGAGGGTGCCCTTGGCGGGCCCCATCAAAAAAACCCCAGGGTATGCCTCTATCAAATGGAGGCATGATTGGCTTCTTAATGTTGGGGCTTTTTTGCTCATATTTAAATTCTTGAGCTAGCTTCGAAACCAGTCCTGCTACTATCACTGGAGACATAAACCTGGAAAATACAAACATTTCGAGCCCACCAGATGAAATATATTAAGAAAAAAGAAAGGGAAGAAAAATCCTTGATGCCAGCATCGTCCTTCCATTTGTTTAACCATACGCTGAGATCACCTTCTGGCACTTGGAAAATAAATTTTAGCGTAGCTAAAGCCTCTGCCATTGCCTTCTGTGTGAAAGAATAAGAGACAAACAGATGTTGAGCTGTCTCCTCGTCATCCTTGCACAATGCACATCTGTGAGGCCCTATCCAATCCCTCTTTAGTCCGTTGTCCCATGTAAGCTCTTTATTTTCCAGCATCAGCCACATCAGAATCTTCGCCTTAAATGGAGCATTGACCCCCCAGATAAAATGCACATCTGTTAGGCCCTATCCAATCCCTCTTTAGTCCGTTGTCCCATGTAAGCTCTTTATTTTCCAGCATCAGCCACATTAGAATCTTCGCCTTAAATGGAGCATTGACCCCCCAGATAAAAGGCCACCACAACTTCTTGTCACCCTCGAATGCATCCTCTGCTAACGAAAGATAGCCCAGCTTCACTGTGTAAATCCCTGACTTCTCGTCTCTTGACCAACAGAGAGAATCTTCTTCTTCCTCATTTAGCTTAATAAAATTTGAAGTCAAAAGACCTGTATAGACCTCCCATTCCTCTGTTATGTCCTCCTCTAGATCAAGGATTTCTGCCAACTGCCATGAACTTCGTCCAATGCAGTTGAATTCCCTGGCTCGATCATCCCAAACAGTGTACATCCCTCAGTCATGTAAGTCTGCAATCAGCTCCTCAGAAAGTTTGAAACACGGACCCAAATTCATCCATGAATCCTCCCCAATTCTTATATTCTTCCCATTACCCACTTGCCATACTAACCAGTCTCCAATCATAGGAAATACTTCGATCATAGCTTTCCACCCTATCGAACGGTTTACCCCCGACTTTCTTGGCGTTCTGAGCCATTCCACAACCGTCATTCCAGGAAAATATTTGGAGTACAGGACTCGGCCCCATAACATCTTATTATGGATAAGTCTCCCTTGTCCTATTTCTGGGGTCGACGTGTTAGGTGTCGGATACTTCGTGCCCTCCATGTCTCATATCCTCGTGTCATGCAACTTAGCATTTATTTTCTATTGAATACAAAAAGAAGAAAATACACTGAATTAGCTCAAAATAAAAAACTTGCTAACCAAGACAATGGTGTGCCCTGCATCTCCTTTATAGAATAGGAAGATCAGGGAAGGTACAATGTATCTGATCACATGTATGAAGCGCTCAAGTTGACTCATTCAAATCCTTATCCTAGTCTAATCACCTAGTGTGTCCTAGCTACATGTATAAGTGTGCCTGAACTAGAAAACGAACTAGAGCATGCAAGCACACATCCCCTTCCTTGAGAACTGTGTGGCGTGCTGTCTGCCTAAATTGGATTCTTACCTATGCAAGTGCCTTAGGCAACCTAGTGATCTGTACCCTGTCTAAGAATAGATCATGCAGGTGTTCTAAAACCGATTTGAACTGAAAGCGGAACTGAAGCAAACTGAAAATTGCTAATTCTGGAGTAGTAAAATGGATTTAACTGAAGGTGGCATAACTAGAAATATACTAAGATTGGCACATGCATGCACCCTCTACTCTCCTATATGACTGTGCCTCCTTCACACTGCTGTGCACAGGGACCAAGGCAAACTGCTGTCATACTGCTGTGGTATGAACCTGCAATAAATGCACCCTTACTTCTGCTGTATGGACCTGCTGGCTGAGTGCACTACTATTGTCGATAACACTATCTGAGCTAAGCAAGGTAAAATTCTAACAAGGCTGTTCATGTTCACCTCCCTTTGCACTATGTATGCTAAAATCAATCTTTGCATCTACATGCGAGTTGCTCTGTATTTGATTTGGGCTGTTCATGTTCACCTCCCTTTGCACTATGGTACAAGCAATCTTTGTATCTACATCTTAGTTGCTCTCTATTTGATTCCCCGAGTCCATGCCTTGCATGTTCTTCTAATTGGGATGCTCCCTATTACGGTTCGTTGGATGCAATTCATGATGAAGCTTCAAACACTTCTCTTTGGTGTGACTATCTATGCAACAATGGTCAAATGGTTATTCAGATCCTTGCATTTATGTGCAGTGGCGACGATCTTCTTACCTTTTCCCTTCCACTTCTTCTTTCCTCCCTCCTTGGAAGAGCCCTACTGGTCTGTTGGCTTTGAACTACTTGGCTGTCCTTTCTTCTTGTCCATCTTGAGGTACTGTGCTTGTACATAGTGCTCATTGGTGGACTTGGGCTTGAAGAGCATTACTTGCCTCCTTAAATGTTTGTGTATTCCACCCAAATGCTTGATGATAACATCCATGTTTTTGGGGAAAATTCCCAATTGAATGGCTTGTTTTTTGAATTCAGTGCTGTACTCTTGTACACTTTGCCCTTGTGTTTGCCAATAGTAGTGCCAACTAATCCTTTGGTCCTCTTCATACCTGATGGGATAATCTAGGATTTAATGAGGTCTTTAAATACCTCCCACTTAGTTACCGGTGGATCATTCTCTAGCCCAAGTGTTTATTTATAGCTTCCTGCCAAGTTTGGGCATGTCTTTCTAGCTTTGGTCAGGCAAATGCTATTTTATGCCCTTTGCTTACATTAGGGACATAAAATAAACTTCCATTTGTTGCAACCAATGAGTGAATTCAACGACATCGATCTCTCCTGCATAGGTCTTGATATCCACTTAACTTCTACTCTGAACAAATGCCGAGAAGATGGGTCATTGGATCTCCCATTTTATTTCCTTGGTTCTTCTTTTTTCTATCTTTGGTTCTTTTTCTTTGCATATCTTGTGAGAGTTGCTCTGCTCCTTGAAGGGTCCAAACTCGCTTTCAAGAGTTGCCATCAATATGGCCATACTCTTGGAAATGTCAAAGACTTGTGATTCTAACTTTGCAAATCTTGCCTCTGATTCATTTTGGGTTTTTATTTGTGCTGATCCGCAATGCTTGAGACTGGAGTCTGTTGCTTCATGTTACTTGTGCCAATCTCTGGATCCACAAGGTGCAGTTCTCATGCTGATTTAGATCTAGTAAGCATATTTTATAACCTTTTCCACAATAACTCCCAATGAAAACCATTTTGGTACCATATGATCTGGCACTGCCTTGGATATTCCTATGGACAGTTTGTCACAACGAATCTTAGTAGTACTACTGCAAATACAATGAGGCTATGGTTTGTCATGTAGTAATTTACTTACGTGTAAGCTTTTAAGTGAAGATTTTTGAGGAATTAAAGGTTGCCCAACAGTTCCGTCTTTTGACCTCTTGTTGGGCTCTAAGTTCAAGGTTCCAAATCTGTCTTTGCTGCTGTTTTATGACAGCAAACAGATCTGATCAAACTCCACCTCAAATGCTACCTTTAAACTGATGATTGGATGCTCTTTTAAGGTACCCTTGCAAGTGTTTTCGTAACTGATGTTAGCACATGCATTAAACTTAAAACATACAATACTCCTCTAGGATATTAACAACTCCTAAGGCTGATCAATAACTAAGCATACATGAAAATTGAACACATCATGTTTTTGGTCAACATGATCCTGGAAAAACCTCCCATGGGGAAAAGCAGTTTGGATAGATGTATATATATGGAGTTCCTCAAGCACTAATAACAACAAGGAATACAATACAAATGAGCCTGTACAATTTGCTAACTCCTCTCAAGCATAGCAATCAGGTTCCTTGAAGAATACGCCCCTAGAAGTGCGCCCTTCCTTCCTTGTCCAAGCTTGAAGTTCTAAGTGCCATTGACCTTTCCTTTGGCTGATTGAGAAACCCTTTCACATCCTTTACTCTTGGTGGCTCCCTCAACAATGAACCAATCAGATTTGAGTTTGCTACTCTCCAACTTGTGCCTGCAATCTTGTGCCCCTATACCAACTTACCAAGGTTGCACCCTCCACCAAGCAAACACACTACAACACCATGAATGAAGCTCCAAGCCTCCTTGCACCCTCCATGAACAAGTGCGCCCTAGCTTGCTCCTTCAAACCCTCCTTTCTCACTTCTCTTCTCCTTACCCAACTCTCTCAAGTGATCAAGTGAACAATGAGCCTCCCATTTGTCCTGTGCGCTCTCTTTAGCCATCCTTAGGCCAAACCTAGAGATCAAGATCAGTCTTAGCCATCTCTTATCAATGGGTGAGATCTCATCAGTCTTAGCCATCTCTAATCAATGGGTGAGATCTCATCTCAAGTATCTCACTTAGAAACCCACTTTTGGTTAAGTTTCCCAAGTTTGCTTTATGTTTCTTAATTCACCCACAAAGTGAATTAATTGTCACTTTATGACTTAAGTGACATATTTCACTTTTGACTTAAATCTCCTAAGTCAAAGTGAAATTAGACATAAAGTAAAAGGCATAAGGGTCAAACATTTCCCTCTTGTGTTTAGAGACTCACAAACACAAGGGGACCACTTCCCAAGGTACACAAAACTCAACACTCCCTCTTATCAAGGAAAGTGTTTCTCACCAAGCCCATATTGTCTCTGAAATAGATATGCTTGCCCCTTGACAAGGCCTTGGTGAGAATGTCTACCACCTGCTCATCAGTCGGAATATACTGAAGCTGAACTGCCCCATGCTGAACCTAGTCTCCGATGAAATGATACCTGATCTCAATATGCTTCGACCTGTGATGAAACATTGGATTCTCAGAGAGTTTGTTACAACTCTGATTATCATAGTGAATGACTGTCGGAGACAACTCTTGACCAAATAAACCAACCAACAACTTACGAAGCCAAATGGCCTCGCAACTGGCCTGACTGGTTGACATGTGCTCTGCCTCGACTGAACTCAAAGCTACTGAATTTTGTTTTCGGTTGAACCAGGAAACCACTCTTGACCTCGATCCAAAACAACACCATGAGGTGCTCTTCTTGTCAGTGGCACATCCTACCTAGTCTGAGTCTGTGTAGCCATCCAAACTCACCCCATCTCCTATGACATAGTTCAAGCCAAAATCCACTGATCCTGCAATACACCTCAGAACATGCTTTGCCCCAATCCAGTGAACACTCCTAGGCTACACCATATATTGGCTGAGAGTGTTCATAACAAAACAAATATCTGGTCTAGCGTTGACCAGATACATCAACGACCCGATCAACTGCCTGTATCTCGTAGCATCCACTAACTCGGAATCTGACGCACTAAGCTTCTTCCAGTTGGTGACCATAGGTGTAGACATGGGCTTGCAGTCCTCCATATGGAATCTGCTCAAGATGTTTGCTGCATACTTCCCCTGCCCCAGAAAGATATGACCCTCTTGCCAAACCTCCATGCCCAAGAAATTGTGCATCAATTCGATGTTTGTTATCTCAAACTCTGATGCAAGGCTCATCTTGCACTCAACTATGAGATGCTTCGCTCCCGTGATGAATAAAGCATCCACATACAGTATGAGAATGAGCGTATCCTCACCTTGAATGATATAGTAGAGGTTAGAATTTGCCTCGCTCTTCTCAAACCCCATTTGAAGCAAATAAGCGTCTATCCTCGAATACCAAGCTCTTGGAGCTTGCTTCAGACCATAAAGTGCCTTTCTCAGAAAGCACACATGAGAATCTCTCTCCAACACCTCAAACCCCTGCGGCTTCTCTATGTACACCTCCTCAATAAAGCCATTTAGAAACACAATCTTTACATCCATCTGTTGTATCCTCCAACCCATCTCTGTTGCAATGGCAATAATGCTCTGGATAGAATTGTATCTCGCAATTGATGCGAACGTTTCATCATAGTTGACTCCCTCTATCTAAGAGAATCCTCTCTGCACAAACCGAGCCTTGTGTTTCTCTATGTTGCTATCTGCAACATACTTGGTCTTATACAACTACCTGGAAGTCACAACCGACTTCCCCTCAGGTCTAGGAACAACCTTCCACACATCATTGCGCATAATGGAGTCATACTCCTCTAGCATGGCCTCTCTCGAGACCTACTGATCAATTGCCTGCACAAATGTGGTGGGCTCCGCATTTGAAATGCTCATCACCATGGCCAAGTAGGACCCAAACCTCTCTGGTGCTCTACTCTCTCTCATCAACCTCTGAGGCTCTCCAACATACTCCTTGGCCTCCTTCAGGGTCTCCTGAAACCATCTCGGTTTCCTCTTCCCTGAAGTAACCTCCGACGGAGTAGTATCCTCATGCCCTTGAGTCCCATGCATAGATCTTTGAATAGTAGTCTGTGACCCTGAAACATTTGCACCAATGGTCTGTGAACTCGGCAACTGTGAACCTAAAACTGTAAATGGGTGGACTAGTCACCCCTGAAATCGGTGTACTCGACGCCTGAGGCCATGCTCCCTGAGATACAACACTCAATCTGTGGAACCTCCTCAACTCTGTTTCTCAACTCAAGTGATCTCCTGAAGGCTCTGCTCTCCTCAAATCTAACATCTCTCCTCATCACCACTCTCCTCTATGCTGGTATGTAGATACGATAGGCCTTCGAGATCTCTGAGTATCCAACCAGGATCCCCTTCTCCGCTGTGGGATCTAGCTTTGTCCTCTTCTCCGTGGGGACATGAGAGTATGTCAAGCACCCAAAAATATGCAAGTGCTCAACATTAGGCCTCTTCCCAGAGAAGGCTTCCTCATGAGTCTTCCTCCCCAAAGCTCTATGGGAGTTCCTATTCTGCAGATAAATTGTAGTATTACAAGCCTCTGCCCATAAGTAGAATGGTAGTGCCTGATCATGCAACATACTCCTTGCTACATCCACTATGGCCCTATTCTTCCTCTTTGCAACCCCGTTCTGCTAGGGGTTGTAAGGAACGATCAACTGTCTTCTGATACCCTGTTGGGTACATAAATCTGCCAACTCTGTGTAGGTATACTCA
This sequence comes from Picea engelmannii, assembly GCA_009831015.1. Classification (NCBI taxonomy): domain Eukaryota; kingdom Viridiplantae; phylum Streptophyta; class Pinopsida; order Pinales; family Pinaceae; genus Picea; species Picea engelmannii. Next base: position 461,431 of record ML779541.1, read on the forward strand.
CCTCCAGTGTCTCATCGTAAGACCTTGATCTTCTTTCTTGTCTGGTTCTCCACAAGAGCTCTGAACTCTTGGAACCTCTTGAAGACCTCACTTTTGGTCTTCAGGAAATAGATCCAGGTCTTCCTGGAGTGGTCATCAATGAAAGTAATAGAATACTCACAACCACCCAAGGAAACACGTGACATGGGCCCACACACATATGTGTATCAAATCTAGTACCCCAATTGATCTACTGTCAATGCTGGGAAAAACAGTCTTGGTGTACTTCCCAAGAGAACACCCTCTGCACACCTCCTGATTCTCAATGCCGAACTATCACATCCCTGCCACAATCTCTCTCAGCAATCTCAAAGCTCCATGATGCAGATTAGCCATCCGACGATGCCAAAGCTTGCACAACTGACTGCTGCTGTTGCTACTTGCTGCTAATGCATGCAATGGTTGGAAAAGTAATCTATACAGTTTCCCATCTCGTGTCCCAATCACCCTGCCAGAAGTGATACTGGACCCCTTAGGGTGTATGAGGATCTCTGTCCCTCTGAGGGACACCTCAAGACCCCTATCCTGTAGGGATGAAACTAAGATAAGATTCTTCTTCAGCCCAGGGACAAATAGCACATCCCTGAACACCAAGGGTGGCATACACTCTCTCTGAAATGATATTGTGCCACGCTCAGTTGCCTTGACAATGGTGTTGTCTCCAAGCACTATCTCCAACCTGATCCCTGGATCTCTAAGATCAGTATAGTGCTCTCCCACACCTGACATGTGACTCGAAGCTCCACTGTCAATGTACCAAATGCTGGAAGGTGGCTCAACTGATGTGCAACAAACAATCAAGGAGCACTCCCTCTCAAACTGAGTGGTGAACTCTTCCTCTTCTGCTGTCGCTGCAGTGCCACCCTGCTTCTTCTTCTTCTTCCTGTTGGGACACTATCCAACATAGTGCCCCATACTCTTACAAGCAAAGCACTTCACTTTGCTCATATCTCTTTGTTGCTCTGCACCTCTCTACTACTGCTTGGCCCCAACCTTGGGACCCTTCTTGGTCTTTCTCTTGCCCTTTTCCGAAAGAGCAAGATCCTCCTCAATCTCTCCACTTCTCTGCTGATTCGTAGATCTAGAACTATGCCTGGTCTCCTTCTGCACAAAATCGTTCCAAAGCCTCTCCCAATTGGGCATATGCTCCCTGGCCATGATACCTTGTACAAAAATTTCCCACGGTTTGGTAAAGCCATTCAAGGCTGTTCGTACCAACTCAGAGGAATCTACTATCTCGCCAATTGCACCCAACTCATCTTGAATTTGAGTGAACCTCGAGAGGTATGAGGTAATCGTCTTAGTGTTCAACATCTTGGTGCTTCTTAGCTTCTTGTGAAGCACCATCTTGCGATTCTGGTTTGGACTCTGATAAAGACTACAAAGAGACTGCCACATCTGATAAGAACAATCTTTGCTAGAAATGTGAGGAATCACATGGTCCTTCACCGCGTCAAGGATTGTTCTTTTGTCCCTCTTATTGTTCTTTTGGAACTCAGCAAGAAGGACCACATCCGTAGGAAGCATGAAGGGGTACTCTACAATCTCCCACAACTCTCCCTTGTCAAGAATCATCACTATCCTTGTCTTCCAAGGCGACCAATTACTTGCTCCCACAAGTCTATCCTCTACTCTCAAACCACTAGCAACCAAGGCTGCCATCTGATGCCAAACTTATACTCTCTAACCAAGAAAACTGAACAGCTCTGAAGCAACCAAAATCTGCCCACTTCACACTCAACACAAGTGTGAACAAGAAGCTCTAAACTGTGCACAATAAAACTGCCAACTGAATGCTCAGAAATCAGCCACCAAAAGTGCCCTTTGGCTCTGATACCATGAAGATTTTTGAGGAACTAAAGGCTGCCTAACAGGTCTGTCTTTTGACCTCTTGTTGGGCTCCAAGTTGAAGGTTCCAAATCTGACTTTGCTGCTGTTTTATGACAACAAACAAATCTGATCAAACTCCCCCCTCAAATGCTGCCTTTAAACTGATGATTGGATGCTCTTTTAAGGTTCCCTTGCAAGTGTTTTCGTAACTGATGTTAGCACATGCATTAAACTTAAAACATACAATACTCCTCTAGGATCTTAACAACTCCCAAGGCAGATCAATAACTAAGCATACATGAAAATTGAACACATAATGTTTTTGGTCAACATAACCCTGGAAAACCCCCCCATGGGGAAAACCAGTTTGGATAGGATGTATATATATGAAGTTCCTCAAGCACTAATAACAATAAGGAATACAATACAAATGAACCTGTACAATTTGCTAGCTTTTCTCAAGCATATCAATCAGGTTCCTTGAAGAATTTGCCCCTAGAAGTGCACCCTTCCTTCCTTGTTCAAGCTTGAAGATGTAAGCGCCCTTGACCTTTCCTTTGGCTGATTGAGAAACACTTTCACACCCTTTACTCTTGGTGCTCTCCCTCTATTGAAGATTAAGTAGCTCCGGAAGATATCCTTATTGTATTTGACCAAAACAAACCCTAAAGAATATTATTATATTATAGGCCCTATTGTGTCTTTGTAAAAGTCGACCCTATTGTGCCTTGACAAGTAAAAGAGAAAATAAAAGGGTAAAGTAAGAGGTCGGCCCAGACCTAATTTTAGGCTGGCCAAATCACTATTTATAAGGGAGGCCAGTGCCTCATTTGGACACTCACTCACTAGCTCTACAACCAAGAAGGAGTGCGAAGTCTTGAAGGAAGAAGCTACTGCAGCTAGGTGTGACCTTGTGAAGGTTTTGGTCTATCTCTTGGATACATCTTGGTTAAGTGGTGCACTATTCTTTCCTAGTGAAGGGTTAGAGGAGGATCTTCTGCTTTGTTAGTTCTCTCTTGGAGAGAAGCATTGTTCTTGGTTGGCTAATCTATATTGAGGAAGTTTGTTGGGTTTTCTTCCCCTAGAGGGTTTCCTAGGATAATCTTTGTGTCTATCTTGTTCTGTGATTGCCTCTCTTTCAATGATCTTATATATGCAGTTAATGTGCTAAATGATTGTAATAATAAAGAAGAATTGTAACTGCTAGCTGCATAAGTAAAATATCAACATGGTTTCAGAGAAGGCCTGAAAGAGACCAACTCACAGTTTATAAAGAAGTGGCTAGCCTCAACGCACCCTCTCCAAGATTCAGTTTTCAGTGTTGCAGTTGCTGCAGAATTAGGGTTTTTGCATAAACCCTAAGTGAGACGTTTTCCCTATTTAAGGAGGACGTTGCAGAAAGTAACCACACCTAGGAGCTCTCCCTAGGAGGGCGCATCTAGTCCCTGGATTAGAATTTCGAAATTTGAAAGTTGAAAAATTAGGGTTTCCTCATAAATCATAGCCCTGGTTGGAGGTACAACATATTTTGTGATAGATTTCATCTTTGACTCTACAATCTCTCTGGTAAGGTCTAAGATCCTCATCTTGAAAAGTTTATTTGTTATTTTTACTTGTTTTGGGCAGGATGACTACCAGTACCAAGCTTGACGAAAAGCTTGAAGGAGCCGATGACTTTCGAGCATGGAAGTATAGAGTAATGCTTATTCTAGAAGAGAATGACCTTGTAAGTTTTGTTGAACAAGATATTGAAGAGCCAGAGGGAAATGAAGCCAAAGCCAAATATAAGAAGGATTTGATCAAAGCAAAAAGGATCATTGCCGATTCCATCAAGAACCATTTGATTCCTCATGTTTCAGCATTAAAAACCCCAAAGCAAATGATGGATGCCTTATCCCGTCTATTTGAAGGCAAGAACATTAATCAAAAAATGATCTCGAGGACACAACTCAAGAATGTAAAGATGCAAAATTCAGAAACCATACAATCTTACTTCACAAGAGTGTCCCAAATTAAAGAACAACTTGAAGCTATTGGAGACTCAGTCTAGGAAGATGAGATAACGATAACCACATTAAATGGTCTTCCAAATTCTTGGGAATTCTTCATCCAAGGAATCTGCTCTAGAAGAAAGTTAACTAAGTTCAACAGGTTGTGGGAAGACTGTACTCAAGAAGAAACCAGATTAGAGGCAGTGCAATAACTTGTAAAATTATTGTTCACATATTCGCCTCCATTATCTATTCTTAACCTTTGAATTTGATGTCTAGATTACTTTTCTACAAGGGCCTTGTAGGCCAAGAACTTGTAAAAAATTTCACTCTTAATTTTTAGGAAGTAAACCCAAGTGCATCTGGAAAAGTCATCAATGAAAGTTAAGAAATACTTGCACCCCAAAAAAAGGAGAACAAAGTGGACTGCACAAGTCATTGTGAACAAGTTGCAAAGGGGTTGAGGCATGCCAAGGGGCACGTTTGTCAAAACTGTTCCGATGATGTTTGCTGAGAACACAACTAGCACAAATACCATCTTTGCATGAAACAAGAGGAAGACCAGTCACCATCTGTTGATTACATAGTTGATGTAATGAACGATAGTTTAGATGACCAAACCGCTCATGCCAAAGTTTGCTCAAGTCATCGCTATGAGCAACAATAACTGATGGAAAAGGTGATGACCCAAAGTTGTCAAACTTGTACAACCTGGTAATATCATCAACAATTCCAATTGCAAAAACATGCTGAGGATCTTTTAGATCCTTGATTACAACTTGGTGAGGTGAAAACTCTACGGTTTTATCTTCACCTGAATGAGTGATTTGATATACTGATAGAAGGTTGCAGGAAAGACTTGGAACACATAATACATCATTGAAATGACCATTATCTACTTGAACTATTCCCGACCCTACAACACTAAGAGATCTATCATCACCAACAAATATTTTCTTGGTGTTGCATTCATTTAGAGCAAAAAATATGGCTTTATCCTTAGCCATATGATAAGATGCTCCAGAATCAATAAGCCACTCATCAGAAGAAGTAAAAGTTGCATTGAAGGAGAAACCAGAAACAAAAAGTGCATGTCCATGAGAAGAAGAAGAAGTAGAATCTATACTGATGTTGTGCTTCTTTATCGTTGTTTCTAAAGTTGCCATCTTCTTAAAACATTTGGACTCATCATGACCATCTTTCCCACAAAAGTTGCAATGTGTGTCAATCTTCTTATTTTTAGATTTTGCTCCTTTGTCATCATTAGGAGCGGAAACTAGCTGAGTGGGTTTGGAACCTTTGTTTTGCTTGATGTTGTGGCGAGGATGCTGCTTCTTGGGATTGTTGGATTTATCTTTCTGCTGGGCCACAAAGGCTTTGTTGGATGTACCTGCAGTGTTGATCACTCCAAGTTGCACAAGCTTATCTTGCTCTCGAATCAGAGCATCACAAAAGGACTCAAGAGAGGGTTTTTGATAAGCACTCTCTATATCTTCTCTGGTGGCATAAAAGGTAGATACAAAAACATAATATGCACTACCAAGCTTAGCAAGAATAACATATATGCCACTTTGTACCGTCAGTTAGTTGGTAGTATCTTATACTTGACTCATACTCGTCTCGATCTTTTCTTTGTTGTTAGTCTTGTTGCCTGGTATATGCAAACACCCCATGCAAGCCATTGGAAAGCAGCTAAGAGGAACAACGTTGTTGAACCGCCCCCCCCCCCGGTCTAGACCCTGAACCGCGCTCTGAGCGGGAGCGTCCCGGAACCTCGCTCCCCCCCACGCTCCCGACCTCCCGAATCACACTCCCGACCTGTCCCCCATGCTCCCTGCCAATTCTCGAACCTCCACGCTCCCTCGCGCTCCCAAACCTACAACCCGCGCTTCCGAGCCTCTCGGAACCGCGCTCCTTGAGCGCTCTCGAACCCACGCGGACACTCCACGATTTTGGCACGAAAAAATTGTTTTTTTTTGTTTTTTATTTTTTATTTTTTTGCTTTGTGGGTTGGCTTTAGGGCGTTTTTAGGGTTAGAGAGGGGAGATAAAGTACAATCTCTCCCTCTTCTTCCTCATTGTTTCATCTTTGAGTTGGAGTGGAGAGGGAAGGAGCTCTTGATGTTGGCTTGGTGTTGGAGCAAAGTTGGAGAGCTTGAAGAGGATTTGTGACAGCTTGGAGGAGACAACAAAGGGTTCCATCTACTTGCAAATCAATGGAGATTCATCAAAATAGGTATGCCCAATGTGTATTTTTGTTGAAATTTTGAATATTGTTCACAAAATGTCTTGTTTATTATTGTATTTTTGTCTTCTCCTACATTTTCCCATTCCCCCT
>ML779541.1:482782-503482 GCA_009831015.1 Picea engelmannii
ATTGGAAAATAAAAACACGGACTGCATCTCATGTTGAGCATGATTATATTTGCAGAGCCCTTCATCCTATATTTTTATGGGTTTAGCTTCTTAGAGGTTTGTAACAACAATATGCTAGGCATGATGTCTTCTCAAATGATCTGATTGTCCATGATGCTCCTCTATGGTAAATGAACTTAAAGAAATAAAATTTTGCAATGAAAAATCACTGCCCAATGAGAAATGATGCACCACTGTTCTGGCAATCTTTGTGCTCTTGATAATGCATTTAACATGCCCTGAAATTGACACATAACATTTACCATTGAATGTTGCTCTACATACTTGACAATTGTGCTTTGACATTGATCTTTTCTGAGCATTATTAATATCATTTACTGGCACGTATTCATCTTCTAATGGTAATAGGTCTTGAGTATGATGGTTACATTGCTTTGCTACAACACTACTCTGTGATAATTCTCTGCCTAAAAATACAGAATTGAATGAGTTCGAATACTGAATGAAATGTAACCCAAAACAAACAAAAAACAGACTTCAGTATGTCTATGTTCTAAGTTCTAACTTCTATGAATATGATGTTTAGAGATAGATTGATTGATTTAAATTTTGTATGATGTATGAATCTATGATGTATACAGTATGATTGTATCTTTTTTGGAGTATCAGTGTGTCTGTATCTAAAATTTTTAAGTTTTAAGTTTTAATTAAAATTATATATATATATATTAATATAACGTGTCCCCCGTGTTCTGATTTCGAGGGTCGTCGTGTCCGTATCGGATACTCGTATTTCCGTGTCCTTCGTGTCCCGTGTCTTCGTGTCAGGTGACTTAGATTGCTGGTTAAGGCAAAGAAGGAGGTGGATAAAATCATAGAGCCTATTAAATCATCATGGCCCTCATTCGATGCCAGTATTGTTTTTGATGGATGGACGAATGTTGCACACCATCCACTCTTCAATTTCATCGTGTCTTCCCTAAATAGACCAGTCTTCTTGAAAGCATTGAATGCACTTCGAAAAAGGGATGCACAATTTATGGGTGAGTTGTTCATTAATGTTATTGAAGATGCAGGTTTTGATTCTTGTGTGCAAATTATCATAGATAATGCACTTGTTTGTAAGGCCGTTGGCATGATAATTGTAGAAGCTAAATATCCATAGGTATTTTGTACACTTTAAAATTAGCACTTAAATCTATTGCTTCATATGCAGTGTTAGATGATGGTTGGTGGGAGACGGTAGATCTTACCATTAAGATCATGGACCCTATCATTTGTTGCAGTTTTCAAACATGGACCAACCCATATTAGGAGATTTAGGATTCAATGATTGAATCTGTGCAGACCGTTATTTTACAGAATGAGTGCCATGAGTAGGGGACATCAACATAGATCTTATTTGCCACCATAAGGGATATTCTTATCATTAGGTGTGAAAAGAATTGCACGTCTTCCATTTCTTGGCTCACTTGTTGAATCACAAATACTATAGTAATGATTGGCTCAATGGTGGGCCTCCATACAAATTCCCTCCTCACATGGATGGGGAGATTTCACAAGGGAGGAAGGAAGCATTTAGAAGTATATATCAGGATAGAGCATACCTTAATGAGGTGGAGGAGGGATTCTTAGAGATTTTCACTGGCATTGGGAGATTTGGAGGCTATGATGTGCTCAGAAACAGGGGGGTCAAGAAGCCCCGTGCTTGGTGGGAAACTCAAGGGGTAACATGTCCTATTCTACAACATTTAGTGATGATGTCCCTCTCTTAGGTTACTTCATCCTCTTGTTGCGAGAGGAATCAAAGCACATGTGGGAATTTGTATAGTTTGAAGAAGAGCATGTTTGAGCAGTCTAGGGTAGAGACAATGGTGTATCTGCACTCCAACCTGTCTTATTTATAGCCAGAGGGAGGAGTGGTTGAAGGGAAAGACAAAGTTGTGGGATGTGCTTCTTGATGATGTGGGTTTTGGACAACAATGTTGAGTTGGCATTAACCATCTTTGATCTTAATTAACAAATGCTAGAGTTGGTCACTTTTGATGTTGGTGATCCCTCTTGGGGGGTCATCCTCCACACCTACACACCTACAGATGCAGATTTTGGATTGGGTATAGAGGAGGAGGATGGAGGAGAGAGCAGTGGCAATGGTGGTGATTTTGATGATTCTGACATGGAGGACTACTGACAGTCATGAGCTATGAGACTCTTCCATGTATAGTTCTAGTATACACCCTATTTTGTATTTGCCATTGGCATTCCCACCTATAGTATCAGTTACTTAGTGTCTATGTAATACATTTTGATTTTGATGACTTTATGACTTTATGAGAAAATTGCACTTTATGGTTCTAATTTCTTGTGTTTTTGTCATTTGATAATCATTGGTGTAGTAACTAGTTGTATCAATATTTTGTAAATGTTCTAGTTTCTAAAAAATTTGGATCTTTATGTCTATATTTCATTTTTGTATTTATAATTTGTAATTTTAAAAAATATATATCCAACACATGGCACGTCGACCTCGAAAACAGGACACAAAGGACATATTTTATATATATCTATCTATATATAGATAGATATATATAAAATATGTCCTTTGTGTCTTGTTTTCGAGGTCGACGTGCCATATATAAAATATATATATATATATATATATATATATATATATATAAAATATGTCCTTTGTGTCCTGTTTTTGAGGTCGACGTGCCATATATAAAATATAGATAGATATATATAAAATATGTCCTTTGTGTCCTGTTTTCGAGGTCGATGTGCCATGTGTTGGATATATATTTTTAAAAATTACAAATTATAAATTATAAATTATATATTTTCGAGGTCGATGTGCCATGTGTTGGATACTCATATTTTTGTGTCCTCTCATCATGTGACTTTGATCAAAACCCATTAGTTCACCTTTGTGTACTATATGGAGAGGGCATGTCCTACCTATATGGGCCCTGGTTTTTTGTTATTGTTGTAATTGTTTCTGTGTCCTCTCATCTTGTGACTTCGATGAAAACCCATTAGTTCACCTTTGTTCGCCATATGGAGAGGGATGTCCTACCTATATGGGACTTGGCTCATTGTTATTGTTGTAACTGGTGTATGTAGTAACCAGAGTAATAGCCATTGATAAGTTTAGTGGAAAAACTCTGTTGGAGGGGAGGGTTCTGAGTGGTCTTCTCCCCACTCTAGGATTAGTGGAAGCACTTTCAGGAAATTTTGCACTCGAAAAATTTAGGGAGTGTGCTCCTTAGAGTGCTCAAGGTGCACTCATGTGCGCTCTTCGGAAAATCTGTTGGTTTTAATCAGTTTTTTTATATTTTGGGGTTCTATGGTTAGGGCTCACACCCTATAGGAAGTTTTAGACCTTGCTAAAGCCCTAATCCCTATTCTTTTTTTCTTGCTTTTCCTTTTTCACAAGAAAAGGGCTTTAAGAGGTTTAACGATGAGCTTGAGGAGACCAATTTTTTTGAGAGCTTGGAGGTGTGACTGGATGCTGCATAAAGTATTTTCTCGCTGTTAAAGAGTCGAAGCATTGTGGGGAAAGCTTCCTTTGTTGAAAAAAAGGTTCCAGGAAAGACATTTTTTTGTTCACCTGGAGCTTAGAAGAGTTAAGCTGTAAGCCTAAACTCTATATTTTTTCTTTGTTTATTTGTTTTTTCTGTCTTTTTTAACTTCTATTTCCTATTCCTTCTTCCCCTCCTCAACCATGTGGGGTTGCACAGCTTGCGGTGGTGCACATGCTTGTGGTGGGAATCTGTTATTGATCAATACAAAACAACTATTTCTCATTGCAAGAGGCCACAACAATAGACTTAAGTTCACTGCAGTGTGTTTAAATTCCTATTTTGTAAATAAGAAACATAGTGTATTTTGTGAACATTATTCTCTGCGTGTTAATAATTTTTTGAGTCACGCTGGCCTATTTCTTTTCATATTCTACTCCCTGCTATTTAGTTTATAACTTTGTAACTACTAGATCGTTGATGTTATCTTATTCATTTCATTCGACTTCATGGTTTTTTATTTTTAACTTTCTAACTACTAGATGGTTGATGCTATCTGGCTTTGTTACTAAATAGTCAATGCTCTAATCTAGGCAGTGCTTGATGATAATAGTAACTGTCATAAAATTTCACTTTTAACGTTTCAAGGTTTGGTGGTAAGGGTTGAATAAAGCTTTTGTGAGCTTCTAAACATGGTTTCAGCTTCTCAATTTTAGTAGCTTTCTCTCTAAGGAGTACCACTACAACTAAAAAAGATGCAATATTAACTAGAGGGAAATCAACATTCTTTCAGAAATGGAAGGTTCGTAACCAATGTTGTTGGAATTATAGACATAAATATTCCTGGAAATCTCTTTAATAAGTAGTTCAGACTATCCAAAAATATTAACTTACTGGTAACTAGGAAATGTCAAAGGACTTTTCCTTGTCCGTGGAAGAGCTTGAAATAATTCTCAGAAGTTGTTTCGGCCAGAAAATCTAAAAATGGTCGCCACAGGTGCTTGAAGAAATTGTTCTCTCCAATACCATATTCGGAACTTTATGGAGTTTCAGTGCTCCCTAAATTGTAGCTGTCATAATGGTCAAGTTTCTCAAAATTTTGATCTTAGTTGATCATGGTCAATGATGCCGATGTGAGAAGAATGACAATTCCTGAGATTTTGAGAGTTTCTTTGTTTTTGTAAATTTTTTTGTTGTTCTTTGGGGTTTTCCACATTTTTTTCCTCAGTTTGCAGCCGTTTTATAACCAGACCAGGGATTATTGGAGCTCAAAGCACTAAACCCCTCGAGTTAGCACACCGGTCTAATATGTTCTCTTATATATATATATATATTTTCTTATATAACTTAGTGATGTAATGATGGTTGTTTATATTAGAATTGCATTGTTATGCCTTTTCTTGTGTGCTACTGCATTTTGAACATTTGTGCTTCATGCTTATGAGCTTCTACTACTAACAACTATAATGCTTTGGATCTGCTGGATTCATTGATGCACAACATTCAGTCTCACTCTGTGTTTTTAGTGTCTATTTCCTTGGTAGTGTAAAGCTTTTGAAGAAACTGGACAGATCAAAATCTCCAATATATTTAAACTGCAGTGCAAGCATTCATGCGTATGTATTTACATGGTAAATAATTGTATGTTGCAATGCAGGTACTTGGGAATGCAAAAGGTGCTGTTGCAGTGGTGGTCTCAATATTATTGTTTCGGAATCCTGTTTCTTTTATAGGAATGGCTGGATACACCCTTACTGTTATTGGTGTTATCCTCTATGGTGAATCAAAACGGCGATTGAAGTAAAGTGTCTGTATCTACATCCAGGTGCAATAATAGGGAAAGCACTTGGAATATATGAAGAATATTTCAAGATTTTAAATCTTCATTCTTGTAAGAAACATTCGCGTTTGAGTAGTGAACAGTATTCTTTTGTAGCTCAGATAGCATTGCTGGTATGGAACTGTATCAACATGAGTATGGGAAATGATTGAAACCAGGACACATGGGACTTGGTTAGGAAGGTTTTTTGAAGTTACAGCTAGGACTGTCTGAGTTATCCAACATTAAACAGAGACCAACATTTGGTCCTGAGGTGTTTAACATTCAAATCATTGATTTCCTTCTGATACTGCAGTGCAAGACAGTGATGTTGGTTGCAAGAGGCAATAACATTTCAATCTCTGTGCTGATGGTGTTCTGCTTCTTATCAGTGAGTCATAATCTGTTTTGCAAGAAGGTTGGAATGCCATTCCTTTTGTGGTTAACTATATGGAGGAATGGGCACCAGGTTTTGGGCAGAGACAGGGAATGATACTATTTGGAACTTCTGCGATGTACTAGTCTGATGCAATTCAGGTTATATTCACTTTGCCTCCTTGAGGCTGCGTTATCTGTAATAGTTTAAAGTTGTCACTGACAAAGAAGGAAAGGAAAATTGTGAAAGTGAGATTTCCTTCTGTGTGTTACTTATTCTATGAACCTCAACAACTAAATTTGCATGTGTTTATTTCGTCCATGCTGAGAAACTACCCTTATTTCCTGTACGTTTTTTTCTGGATTTCAAAATTCACTGTTATATCTGTTCTTAATAGTCATGATGGTTCAAAAACATAAGAGAGTACCGAAGGCTTTGACAGTAAAACTACAAATAAGGTTTGCACTGCATATCTGAACAAACCTTTCATTTCGTCTATTTCTGCAATGATTTTCTCCATGATCCTTGTTTAGTAAGGGACATCTCACTGGCTGTTACTATGGATTATTTAAACTAGGCTATCTTTTATTCCATATATTTAAATGAGATTCTTAGAATGCTGCAAAACACCTCTTGTACATGATTAGGTTGCACAAAATGGCCCTTTAATTTGAGTTAATTTGAAGTTCTTAAGATAAAGCTTTCTATTTTGAGGACGCTTAAGTGTGGTCTCTAGTTCAAATTGACTTGCAATTAATGGGATCTGTTATAAGTCATGATTTGCTTAAATCTTTTGGAGCCTTGGCCCCACGCTTATTGAACTGTTATATTAACGGAACATTAAATTTACATTATGATCTTTCATAGCTGTATAATGCTCAAAGAAGCAGTGAATGGAAGGAAGAACACACCATGCAGGTTTTCGAAAATAAATCGTCTTTCCTTATATAATATCATGGCATAAAATTGTGACGGAACGAAAAATAAATATCGAGTATTATAATAATCCCGTGTTAAAAATTCTCCAGTCTAGAAAGCATGTCATTTATAAAACCTTAATTGCAAATTGCGCATTTCTTTTATCATCTAATATTACATGGACTAGAGCTGGACTAGAGCTGTGCAACGAGTTTGTATTTTTTTAATAAATTTTAATTTATCATTTTTATATCTAATTTAGTTTCAGCGTAGAGATGTTTTAGATGTCGACGTAACATTGTTGAGAGGTGGCAATTGATGTAAACTTTTTAGTTGAGGGATCTTTTGGTGGGGCTCAGACCCTACGGGAGTTGTTGTGGAGGCCTCGATTTGTGTGCATATTAAACTGGATATTTGATCCATGCTTTTTGAAACCTGTGACCGCATGCTTATATCAACTGGTTGTACTTTTTTGCATTAAATTAAATTTTGCAGACTAAACTTTCTCTCAAGGCATTGTTTTGAGATACCTGTATGTCAATTATTGGATGTCGACAATCATTAGGTTGTCTAGTTGCTGAATACTCGAAAAACAATTTTAGTTTTATGAACAATATAAAATTTGCTTGTATAATGCATTTCGCCTTTATAAGTGCAAAAGTTTGACGTAGTAAAAAATGGAAATATTAAGAAATTTGATGTCTACTTTCCCTTTTCCTCCCTCTTCCCAATAGAAAAATAGCTGTCTTTGGAAAGGCCAATGGATGCAAATAATAGTCAAAAGTGGAAGGAAGGAGGAAGGTATCCCGATCCTTGTTAAGGCTCTGATAGGAGAATATATTGCTCTACATTTTGCAACATCATGAAGATGGTTTCGCTGATTGTTTTATCCAATGACACTTTTGTGCAAGTTGAATATGCTCATTTTTTTTTGGACTTTGATAGCTCTGCCTTTGGGAGACTAATGGATGCAAATACCAGTAAAAGTGGAAGGAGGAAAGTATATCCAAATACCGGTAAAAGTGGAAGGAGTAAAGTATCGAGGTCCTAAAAGTGGAAGGAGGAAAGTATATCCAAATACCAGTAAAAGTGGAAGGAGGAAAGTATATCCAAATACCAGTAAAAGTGGAAGGAGGAAAGTATCRAGGTCCTTGTTAAGCACTCTTATAGGATAGCATATTATTTTACACTTTGCAGTATCATGTATATGATTTTGCTTGTTGTTTACCCAATTACCCTTTTAATCAAGTTGAATATGCTTTTCATTTGTTTTGTTTTTAACATTTACTTCAATGCTTTTGGAATCATTAAAAGATTAAGGTATCCAGGTCCTTGTTAAACTCTCTTACATGATAGCATATTTCTCTATACTTTGCAACATCATGAAGGTGCTTTTGCTGGTTGTTTACCCAATGACTCTTTTATGCAAGTTGAAAATGGTTTTCATTCTCTTTTCTTTTTTTACGACTTTGATGCCTTTGGGATTATGAATAGGAGAGAATGAAAATCCTTTGAAATATAAAAGAGAACAACGGGTTTGAGTGAAAATATGTAAAAAGGGTAGAGAAATATGGAATGTGACTATTGAGAAAAGTAAAATTCAGTAGGTTACCTATGGACTGTACCATAATCAAAAGTCATCATTTGATCTTGCGATCTAATATTCATAAGCATTTTAAATTTTGATAGTCTTTGCAAAACATCTAGTAAAGAACTTACAATGTTGTTTTAGAAGATATTATACTTGAGATAGACTAAGCCCCTATTATTTGGAGATGTTTATTTTGACAAAACACGTAATAAGGAACAACACTAACTGGATTAGGAGTAGTGGAGAAGGATATTATTTCAAGGTGTGGTGATATGAGTGAGTTCTATTTTAAATCACCATCTTTGTTTGAGTTGGAAGATCTATTACAATTAATTCTTGAATATGAGTTCATTCTATTTTAAATCACCATCTTTGTTTCAGTTGTGAAGATTTATTACAATTAGTTCTTGAATATGGAAACCAATTTCATTACAATCTCTTGCTACACAAATTTAATTGAGAACAATCCTTTCCATACTGGGGTGTACTTTGTCATTATTTAAAATCTACACAAGTTTTGAGTTGTTTCAAGGTTGTGGTTTTTCCCTTTTCCATATGATTTCAGTTATATTTAAATGTAGGTTAGCGTGAAGAAATGGCTCCATCGGATAAAAATATGCTTAAATCTTGTTGAGGAAGATACACGAGAAATGCATCACTTATACAAGTTGCAATGTTTAACTTGGAAGAGAGACCTTGGGAGCTAATTGAGTAGCTGCTGGAATATCCTGGAGTGTATGCTCTGTGGCGTTTCAATGGGTATGGTGTGAGGAGGGTGCTTTTGGTACACTTGAAATAACTGAATGTGGAAACTAAACAAAGATAATGACAAAAATAAATATTAATGGTGTATGCTTCCTATCTCATAAAGGCACTACTTTCTTGAGGCTAGGCATTGTAAGCTTAAGCTGACAATCAATAAGGAAGGCTCTATTTTACATATACTTGTTACCAAAAATATATTTATGTTTAATGCAAATAGTGTAAACATTTGATATCCAAGTGCAATATAATCAATAATATTTGTTTGAAATCAATAATATATGTTGGCTTTAAAAGACAACTTTTGTCTCATATTTTACAGAGTTAACAAGTTTATTGAGATATTTGACCAAATATGATCATTTTTTTCAAGACATCGCAAATTGCTAAGACCATAATATATTGATATATTTTCTTGATTTTCATTTTCATATGAGAAATCTTCAATAGAAAATACTTTATTTAGCAATTCAGACTAATTAACTTAACCCCCTTTGCCCTCCATACTTTCCTATGTGGGTGGATTTCACTAACAACATATAGCATGTATAGTATATTACAATATTTATACTTTAACATTATATATCAAAATTGATGAACATGATATAAACACATGGAAGATTATGCCTTAAGCCCTTCCACTATAAGGTGGTGTACATGGAAGACAAAAATCTTGGAAAGAGTATGTCCCTCCTTTCTAGCCACACATGATTCCAGGGCCATAAATATTCTTCGATAGGCACATGATGACTTCAATGTTATAAATGATGTTGTTTGTTTGACCTTAAGCCTCATTCCTTCCCAACCATAGTTGATTCAACCATTGCAAATTTTGATCACTAGACATGGGATGGCTTCAACGTTACAAATGAGTGTTTATTGTGCTTATCCTTGCCTTGTTTGTTCTCATTTTATTTGAGTTATGTGGAAAAACTAGGCCTTGAGTATTACACCAAACTTAAGTGAGATTTGTGGAATATGATCCAAAAAATTATTTACTCTAATGATAATTTTGTGGGCCTCTCTTTCAATTCTCATTTATTATCCTTGCAGTTGGCATAAATATATTTTTTCTAAAGAGATTCATGAATAAATCCTCTAGATGTATACTTACATGTTGGTTACTTGTTTAATTCCATTTGACTATTTTTCAATGAACAAAGAACATTAATAAAATTTCAATTTCAATTTTAATGTCGTTCAAGGTTTTCAAGAAATGGTGCTTATGGTTATCTAGATCAATTTTGGCAGTTTTAATGTCGTTCAAAATATTAGTTTATGCAAGGTTTTCGAGAAATGGTGCTTATGGTTATCTAGATTAATTTTGGTTTATATGTAATAATGCTTGAAGCAATGGCTCACGATGAATGGTCGTGACCTTGGGGATTGATTTATATAACTAGGTTCATTTCTATTATAATTTAATTAATATTAGGTATATTACAACCTCTAATAGATCTTAAGAAATAGAAATAAGTATGCATACATCCCTTGTGCATTAGTGAACTTCGTGAACAAGAAATATAGGTTTAACCAACTTCCTTCAAACAATGCAGAGCACAAAACTTTGACAAACTTAACCTTTGGTAAAGGCTTGGTGAAGATATCAATGATTTGGTCCTCAATGCAATGATACCCAAAGTGAATAACTCAATCTTGAATCCACTGTCGTATACAATACCAATGGATTTCAATATGCCTAACCTTGATGATACATCATAATGTGAGCAATATGAATATCACTTTGATTATAACACTCGAGTATACTCAACTACTCCTGTCAAATTCCAAGTTCACCCAATGATGTTTGAGTCCATCTTGCCCCTTGGCCAACAATGACAACATCCCTATACTCAATATTAATGGTATAAACAACATTCACATACTACTTGCTCAACCAAACAACAATACGTAAGTCCAAAAGATAAACAAAGCTTGAAGTATGTTTTTGATATCTTGGCCTCTAACCTAATCTGAGTTGGTGTATTCAATCAAAGTAGCCTTACCTCCAAAAGAGCATTAAGCCCCAAGTTGATAAGGTACCTTTTATGTCTGATATTTTCGTACGTGTATGAAATTATAGGTTTAACTTGATGATCTATGCCTTAGAGTGCTTTTGGCTTGCAATTGGTCCTTCTCAACTTTAATGCAATAGAGAGTGTGCACTCATCAAACCTCATCACATTTGACCCTTCGTGCAAAACCATTGCACACCTTTTGTTGACATACACCCACCCATGTGTGCATGACCCATGTTCGATCTATGGTGTACCAATCTCATATCAACATTAGATTCCACATGGCTCCTCTGACACATCAACACTCAACAAATTGCACTTTATCAACTCTAGATTCTCTAGCTATGTCAACAAAACCTTATGGTTGGGAACCTTGGTGCACATGACATTCCAAGAGATCAAAGTTCATTAATTCTATACCAATTCTCGCAATCAACTTAAAAACGAAGAACATGTCTAACTGACTAATTTCTAGGAATCTCAAGATTTTGTTGCCTTGTCTGGCATCCTTAAATCTAATTTTGTCACTGCTAAATAAATGGAAACATTATCACTTGGATTGTATAGATATGTATCATTTCTATGCAAATAATCAATGTTTGATAGATCAAATTTATGATTGCTAACCATCGTCGAGCTCTCAATAATGATAATCATAGCTTGAAGCATAACAACTTCCTGACACACTTCAATCATTCCATTCATTATAGCCCATTACTTTTGTATCGATTAAAGAGGTACAATTGAGCTAATTCCTTGAGCTATTGTCATACTTTGGTTGAGATTGTCTATTATTCTTATTTTTAGTGTTTTCACTTCTATGCTTTACACCTAATCTTCTAAGTAGCATACTCTTTTATTTAATATATTGCTTGTGGTCATTGATATTCCTCACACCATATACAAATTTCTTTTGCACTCATATCTGTTACATTAGCTAAGCTTTTGCTTGATTGAATGCTATTTACACCGATTTGTTTATCTGTTGCAAATAACTTACAACCACTGTCTTGGTTGATGTATTTTAGTGTGACCAAGTTGCACTACTTGACCAATATCACCATAGATTGAAGAGAATTGCATAGTTAGTTGTATTAGAGAATATACACTTTAACTTATGTGCCATACTCACATGCAATCAATTTTAAGACTTTGAAGAATATAGTAGTCTTTTTGGTTCAATAGGTTATAGGAAAGTGAATGCATGCATGGACATGCCTAGAGTACTAAAGGAATAGGGTTGATCATACTCCCCTAAATCATCCTTTGATACACTTGTCACAATGAGAGATAGTAGGAGGTAATTCCATTGGTTTTTCCATACTTGAATCCATGGTTGTGTAGTTCATGATTAAGCTCTTCAAAAGTAGTGTGAAGAGATGCTAAGTTCCTTTATAGACCCATTCTAAAAAGTAGTGTCTTAAACCATGCTTACATAATCTAACCATCATTGATCAAGCTCATTCAATGGATGAAACCCTTCAAGGTGTCAATAAAGTGTAACATCCCACTGTTTGAATGAAAATTGATTTTAATGCACTTAATGAGTGGTTTGGCACTCCGTAGAAATACTTTGATGCTGAGAATTTTAGTGATGCAACTACGAATATGTCTTTGACCACCAAGCCCTGGTGGGAATCTAAGAGCTAGTAATGTGAAGAGCATGTTGAGCTAGTCACTACACATTGGATGGATTTATCCAAGCAACACATGATAAGTTCCACCATTGTGAAGATCAACACATGCAATGCCAATAATTGTTTTGTTGTTGTGATTAGTCTATCGACAATTACATGGAAAAGTTCCATACTCTCATGGATCATTTGAACATCATAATGAATAAATGAATCTATTTCTCACGTACCAAAAGAGGTTGTAATAGTAAATTGGTAAGAAGCTAGAGTTCTCGACTATGAAAACACTAGGGAACACCCTTAGATGCACACCAAAGATTTAGGAGAAGAAAAATATTAAGTAATGCATCAACTCTCCTAGTGATTAGCATGACTAACAATTAAACACTACTAACCACAACGAAATTTCCAAGAAGAGAAAGCTTGTCATAACCTAGACAAAACTACAAAACTTAAGAATTAATTTTCCCTTGCAAAAGAAGGGCAAAGGAGTCTTCTCAAAATAAAGACACTAGTAAATGCTGTGACTGTCTTAAGATGTTCAAGCATGACAAGTTAGAATGCCGGTGATGTCAATTTATTTTATAGAATTTTGCACATCCTTTTACATAAGCTCATGGAGAGAACAATCAAATCACCACCTTGCGCTTGAATCCTCCATTTCTTCTATTCTCACAACGAAAAATATCAACTCTCTCATCATCCATTATTGAACCGAAGGAGGAGAATGAATTTTTTTTCCAAATTTAGATGTGGGTTTATCAACATCCTCTTCATTTCATCATTGATCATAGTAGTTGGTAGAATCTAATCTCCTTGATAACCATTCAATAAATGAAATTATAAACCCAAACCCATTGACAAGTCTTCAATATCAAATGGTTTAGTTTAGAGAAGGGATTGCACATCAATCACTAATGCACTTTTCAATACACAATTCATCCTTGGAAAGACAAAGTAACATGTGATGTTGCATCTTTAGAGATATGTAACATGTTGTTGGGACAACCTTACTAGTGGGATCAACAAAATTTACGAATTGCAACCATTGAGCATTGTCCACAACATCAAGGGAAGCCTATTTCACATCCTTGAGGTAAAACCTGAACTAGATATCTTGTTAGTTTTAGAAAAACATCAATGTAAATTGATTAGTCATACATGTAATGCCCCACATTTTGGCTCCTTAAACCTATAATGCCTTATGTTTTCATTATGGTTCGAGTCAATTGTTTGTTGATCGAACCCAATTTTACTTATCAAACAATATAAATATATGTGTGTGTTTATGTCTATTTGGGACGTGTTATCCAATGTGATATCATGGTCTTTCTTATGAATATATTTTTCTATAGGATGGTGTTTGTTTTATCCAATTTCAAATTTATGTATGCATGGTTTCAAATGATGATGTAGATGTATGTGATTCATACCTTGATACATGATTTTATGTGTAGATATGCATGTGATTCTAGTGGAATATGTTATGATGTTCATGTTTATATGCATTGATGAACTAACCTATAGATTGTGAGGTTATAAGAGTCTAGTGAAAACAACATTGTTCAATAGTTTCAATGAAAAGAAGGCTATGAACTTTTATCATGTGCTATGGTGTTCTTGTTGATTGGAAAATGTGTCATGCATGATACAAGATACATTTTCCTAAGTGGTTATTATTTGGGTGTTCTTTGATGTGTGGTACATGGATGGTGATGGCTCAAGACTTATGATAGGTATAGGTTGTGGTGTTCCTTGATAGTTGAAACAAAACATTTAGAGTAAGATATACATAAATATAACCATAGAAAGAAAATACGAAGAACATGAATATGGAAATAACAATAATGAGAAAACCTTTATCGATATTCAAAATTGAGAACAATGTTCACTTTCCTCTTCAAGGGGTCAACCTCCAACTGTGTACAGATCCAATACAATAATATTCACTTGGGAACCAATTACATATATTCTACTGCTATATATAGTTTCTAACAGATCAAAACCCTAACCACCTAGTGGACCTTCATTAATGAGGCCTAAACCATTAAATAACGGTCCTTATTTAATGAAGCCAACTTACATTTATT
The DNA here is from genome assembly GCA_009831015.1 of Picea engelmannii. Taxonomy (NCBI): domain Eukaryota; kingdom Viridiplantae; phylum Streptophyta; class Pinopsida; order Pinales; family Pinaceae; genus Picea; species Picea engelmannii. Next base: position 497,512 of record ML779541.1, read on the forward strand.
GATTTCACACTCTACTAACTTATAGGATTTATTTAATAAATATGGCCCCAATATATTAAGTAACAAGTGATTATCCTAACTAGGGGAGTTAGGGTGGGACCCTAACATGCTTTTCCCCTAACAAAGTAGCATTGTCCTCAAGGATAAAGATGTTAAAATTGGAGGAGAATCTCTACTAGTTCTGATGTAGCATCTTTAGGCCATGTATCCTTCCATTGGATAAAAAATTCTCAGATAGTGCATTGGTGAAGATGACACTTGCGGTTGTCCAAAATGGCCTTGGGATGCAACCAAATTGATGCAGGAGCATGAGCTCAAAGAACAAAATCATCATTGGATTTGAAGTCAAAGTCAAGTTTACCAAAGAGAGTTGGTTCTCTTAATTGTTTTTTCTGTTTTCATTAAATTTAGGAGTCAAATCGAATAATACAACAAGGATTTTGAAGAAGTTGTTTTGATTTTTAGGCTAGATTGTAGGATCTAGGGTTGAATAAGGTGCTAGATCCAATTTTAGTGGATCTGAGAAACCAAATTTGTTTGTATTTAAGCCTATCGAGGCTATTGCATTTAGGGGGGATCAATTGGAATTGGAATAAGGACGAAATTGACAATTTTTTGATTGTCAAATAAAGGGATTAAAAGGTTAGACCAAAATTATTCATCCCCAAAGTTCATTGTGTGTATATGATCAATTTATTGCTCCGTGAATCATATGTAATTCTGCAAAATTTCCATCAAATTTGTCGAGAACAAGACTGTAAGTGCGTTCTGAGATTTCAGTCCGAAATACAAGCTCTGTTTCAATTATAATTTCTTTGTTTAGTACAGTAAAACCAAGAGTAATTATATGTTTGAAATCGCGTGGTTTAAGAATCGATCTAGGGCTAAGATCGACGATCCTAGTCCATTTCGGAGAAGGTGTATGCACACGGGTTAATGTCGGGACCTGTACTCATAATTCAAATCTAATAAAGTTTTGTTTTAAGTTTGAAATCTGATCTAGAATCAGAGGGCTTGTATTCATTGTGGAGGTTATAAAGCACGGTGGTGGACCCTACCTTTGGTAGACCCACCATCTTATGAAATACATTCGTTGTTTGTTCAAAATCCGATTGGGTTAAAAACTTTAATATTACGTGGGAATAATAAAACCAATCTCCACCGTAGATCTGTAGATCTAACGACTGTTGTAGGTCTGTGGGTTGATTTCATAAGTTTTATTGACATTCTCTACATTAAGTGGTATCAGAGCAGGAAATTTTGATTCCTGTAAGTGTATGAAAGGGAGAATTTATTTGTCACCTCTTCCATTGATAGAAGTAGGAGAAATTCATCATTGTAGCATTTCTTAAAATAATCTATTACATTCTAAAATGGCATTTCAGTTTCAAAGAGGACATGGTAGGGAGGTCATAGAGGCAGACCAATTGCAAATGCAGAGATGATGGAGGAAATGAGAACTCTACGTGCAAAAGTTGAAGCCATAAGAAATGTTGGGAGAAGAGATCATGAAGCGGGTGATGTCAATGAAGCTGAGCAAGAGGATGATACAAAAGAAGAAGTGACAGAAGAGAATCTTGGACTCAAATTTCTAAAAGAAGTTATGGGAGATAGTTCAAAGTCCAGAACATAGACAGTTTCATACAGTCGAGGCTTAAATCCAGAAGAATTGGTTGATTGGATCAATGTGTTAGACAAACACTTTTATTATGATGAGGTTCCTGATGAAAATAAGGTGAAATTTGCAGTCACAAAGATGAAGGGCCATGCTTTGTTATGGTGGGATGGTGTTCAAGCAGAGAGAAAAAGGAATAAAAAACATCCTATCAAAAGTTGGGATAGAATGGTTGCAAAGTTAAAGGATAAATTCTTACCTAAAGACTATCAACTTTCCTTGTATAGACATATGCAAAATCTGAGACAGAGATTACTAATTGTTAGAGAGTACACTGAAGAGTTTTACAAGGTGAATATTAGAGTTGGTTATACTGAGGATAACTCAAAGAAGGTAGCAAGGTATACGGATGGTCTCAAATTATAAATTCAAGATGAGTTGAGTCTCTTATCACCAAATACAATGGAGGAGGCATACCAATGTGCCTTAAAGGTGGAAGAGAAATTGAATAGAAGACATAATTTAGGAAAAGGGAAAGGTCAAGCTTACATAGGTAGGGGACAACAAGCTAGGAAGAATAAGTTTTCAGCTTAGAAGGAAGAAGTTGATACATCAAATCAACAAGAACAATCCTCGAGAGGAAGAGGAAGAGACTTCAGAGGAAGAAGATATTTTCATAAAGGCCAAGGAAGAGGCAGATGCAATGAGGTCAGATGTTACACATTTGGTAAGACATGCCATATGTCATGGGATTGTCCAGAGAATGTTGCAAGACAAGGAAATGTCCAGATTGCACAAGCTGAAAATGAACCAAGAGTACTAGAGGATAATGTTGAAGTTCTAGAGGCAGGAGAAGCCTTAATGATGAGGAGAACTTTACTGAAATCAAACAAGGAAGTGCATGAACCAATACAAAGGAAAAATATGTTCATAACAATGTGCAAATCAAAAGGTAAGTGCTGCAAATTGATTATTGATAATGGCAGTACTGATAATTTGGTTTCTATGGAAATGGTTGAGAAGTTAGGACTGCAGAAGGAGATGCATCCTACACCATATAAAGTTTCTTGGTTGCAAAAAGGGAATCAAGTATTGGTGAATGAACAATACATAGTTGATTTCCAGATTGGATATTACAAGGATCAGATTTTATGTGATGTTATTCTGATGGATGTTTGTCATGTGTTGTTGGGCAAACCATGGCAACATGGCAAAAATGTGGTGTACAATGGCAGAGATAATACTTTTACATTTGAGAAGGAAGGCATAAGGCATACTCTTATTCCTCTTAAGGATGAAAGAGAAGAAGAGAAGACAAGTCCAAAAGTATTGTTGGTCACATAAAAGGAATTTCTGAAGCATGCGCATGATGAAGAGGTAAGTTTGTTGTTGTTGGAAAACCTAGGACTGTTTTAACCAACACAAGAATATATGACTTGCCTATTGAAGTTCAGAAATTGTTAGAGGAGTATGTGGATATTGTAGTTGATTATTTTCCTAATGAACTACCACATGTTAGAAGTATTAGTCATCATATATATTTGATTCATGGAGCTAGTTTTCCAAACAAAGCATCGTACATAATGACTCCAATAGAGAATGAAGAGATTAGCAAACAAGTGCAAGAATTGTTGAACAAAAAAATGGCGAGAGAGAGCTTGAGTCCATGTGTTGTACCTACAATATTCAATCTGAAGAAAGGAGGAGAGTGGAGAATGTGCACAGATTCTAGAGCCATAAACAAAATCACCATCATGTATCGTTTTCCTTTACCTAGAATGGATGATTTGATGGATTGTTTAAGTGGTGCCAAATATTTTTCAAAGATAGATTTTAAAAGTGGATATCATTAGATTAGAATGAGGAAAGGTGATGAATGGAAAACAACTTTCAAGACAAACAATGGACTATATGAGTGGTTATTTTTGCCTTTTGGTTTAACTAATGCACCCAGTACTTTCATGAGACTTATGAATGAAGTACTTAAGGAATTCACAGGGAAATTTGTCATTGTTTATTTAGATGATATTCTTGTTTTTAGTAAAACTAGAGAAGAACATGTTAGGCACTTGAATTTGGTTATGAAGAAACTACATCAAGAGAAATTTTTAATAAATTTGAAGAAATGTTTCTTTATGAAAACAAAATTGGTTTATTTAGGATTTGTGATTTCACAAGAAGGATTAAGGATGGATCCAGAAAAAGTGAAAGCAATTAAAGAGTGGCCATATCCAAGAAACATATTTGAAGTTAGGAGTTTTCATGGGTTGTCAAGTTTCTAAATGAAATTTATAAGAAACTTTAGTGGTATTTGTGCTCCAATACTAGAAACTGTGAAGAAAGAAAAACAGTCGATTAGATGGACAGAGGCAATGGAAAAAATATTCGAACTACTGAAGGAAAATATTACTGAGAGACCTATCTTAGCTCTCCCAGATTTCAACAAAATATTTACAGTTAGATGTGATGCCATTGGGACAATAGTTGGAGGCGTTTTGAGTCAAGATGACAAGCCAATTGCATATTTCAGTGAGAAACTGAATGAGGCAAAACAAAAATATTCCACTTATGATAAACAATTTTATGCAGTGATCCAAGATTTGAAGAAATGGAGACATTACCTCATGCCTAAAGAGTTTGTTTTATATTCTGACAATCATGCTTTGCAATTCATAACTAAGCAAGGGAAATTAAATAAAAAACGTGCTAAATGGGTAGAATTCATGCAGGAGTTCCAGGTGAGTGTTCTTGGATTAGAACATCTAAAAGATATGTACCCTGAAGATGAAGATTTTAAGGAAGCATATGAAGCATGTCAGAATCCAGTTTTGAGAGATAGACGTCCATGGATGGATTTCACACTGCAAGAAGGATTGTTGTTCAAAGGACGTAAATTGTGCATTCCAAAATGTTCAATGAGAGAGAATTTGTTGCAAGAAAAACACAGTGGAGGACTTGTTGGTCATTTTGGCAATGAAAAAACTTATGCTCAGTTGAGTATTTTTTATCATTAGCCAAGAATGAGGACTGATGTTCATAAATTTGTGGGAAGATGCAAAATTTGTCAGCATGCAAAAGGTAGACACTAGAACACAGACTTATATCAACCACTGCAAATTCCAAAAAGACCTTGGGATGATGTGACTATGGATTTTGTTTTGGGATTGCCAAGAATTCAGAGAGGCAATGATTCCATTTTTGTTGTGGTAGATAGATTTTCTAAAATGGCGCATTTTATACCATGTTATAAAACTAGTGATGCAACTCATATTGCAACTTTGTTTTTTAAAGTAGTAAGACTACATGGTCTTCCTATTAATATTGTTTTAGACAGAGATACTAAGTTTGTTGGACACTTCTGGAGGACATTGTGGAAGAAATTGGGAACAAGTCTTAACTTTAGTTTAACGTACCATCCTCAAACAGATGGTCAAACAGAAGCTACAAACAAAAGTTTGGGTAATATATTGAGAAGTTTGGTAAGTGAACATCCTAATTAGTGGGATTTAGCTTTACCACAAGCTGAATTTACTTATAATGACTCACCCAACAAAAGTACAGGGTTAAGTCCTTTTAAGATTGTCTATGGAGTGAACCCAAGAGGAGTATTTGAGCTCAGATATTTGGGACAGATGGAGAAGAGAAGCACAAATGTAGAAGATTTTGCTTCAGATATACAGATGTTGCATGAAAAAGTTAAAGAACGGTTACATGAAAATAGTTTCAAGTGCAAATAGAAAATAGATTTGAAGAGAAGGAAAGTTGTTTTTGAAGAAGGAGATTTAGTATTGGCACATTTGAGGAAAGAAAGATTTCCTAGAGGCACATATAACAAACTGAAGGTTGAAAAGATTGGGCCTTGCAAGATTTTGAGAAAGTTTTCGGCAAATTCTTATGAGATTGAACTTCTAGAAGACATGGGAATCTCTCCCATATTTAATGTAGCAGATTTGTATTCTTAATGTGGAACTTGAAGGAGAACAGTCAATAAATGATTTGGATAGAGACATAGGACAACAAATTAAGTTGCAAAAACAAATTTTTACAGAGAAGAAGATGTAGATGGAAATAATTCTGGATACCAGAGTGTTGAAGAAGACAAGAGGGCAAGAGTACTATGAGTACTTGGTGAAGTGGAAGGATCATCCACTGGAAGATGCTACTTGGGTAATTGTTGCACTCATACAAAAAAGTGGCAGTACTATAGAAGAACTATGTTGGAGTTACTTCACACACACCTAGGATTTATTTTTCCTAAGGTTATTCCTTGTTTATTAGTCATAATTAGTCATTATCTAGTCTCCTATATTTTAGGGGAGAATATTCCACCTGGAGAATATTCTCTTTCAGTTGACA
>ML779541.1:504098-514644 GCA_009831015.1 Picea engelmannii
ATGATGACTCACAAGAATTCACTCCAAATGATTTATGGAGCAGATTGGAGGTTTTATTTGGGAATAAGGAAGAATGCATGCAAAATGTTGACAAGATAGAGAATGTAGAAAAGCCACTGGAAGATAAATCATCTCAGTTTGAACCTTCTCCACAAGTATTTGCAGAAATTTGTATTCCAATAATTGAAGATGATGTCTACTCCATTTCATATTTCTTTTCTGAAATTCATGTGGAATATATATGGCATGCATCTCAGGAGTCACATGCATATACTTTTCCATGCACAATGCATGCATCTCAGGAGACAAAAGGGAGCCATGCACATTAGACTCCATTATGATATTTTTTGAGAACAATTGGCATAAACAAATTGGATATTTGAATTCTTCTCGGGAAAATATCCAATTTCAAAAAGCAAATCATCCGAAACGGATTCCGGAAAGTGAAGTTATGATTGTTTTAAAATCAACAAAATTCCAACATTTTTCTGGAAACGGCCGCACGGTTTTCAAAATTTCATCCAAAATTTATTTGGATATTATTCATTACAAGAAGATAAAGTGTATATGTGTGGAAATATCAATGATGCATATACTTCATCAGATCCATGCATACATCTACATCTTCAACAAAATCTTCAAAGAGCACAAACTTACACAGTTGCGAGGTCTTCTTGGAGTGAAGGACATGGTTGATTAGCAACTGCCTTTTGTTCCTTATCATTTTTTATTTTATGCATTGTAATTTGAGGGGGGGNGGTTGTTCCCATGAGGTTTTCCCTCTTTCCTCGTTTAGTTCAGTGTATCTTTTGTATTTGGGTACCTAACATGGCCTCGTAGCTGTGACCCATTCTTTATTTTCACCATAGTGATGTTCAGAGGGGGTGTTGGAGTTACTTCACACACACCTAGGATTTATTTTTCCTAAGGTTATTCATTGTTTATTAGTCATAACTAGTCATTATCCAGTTTCTTATATTTTAGGGTAGAATATTCCACCTGGAGAATATTCTCTTTCAGTAGACACTTCAGTTTGACTAGTTGAGTTGAGTTTAGATGTTGCATTGGTTTTGTCATCATGCAACATTGGGATCATCACCAACTCACTACTCTTTGTTCAGTCAGTTAACTGAAGACTAGTTGACTAGTTAACTCAACTAGGTGGCAGTTCACTCCCGTAACTGCCTGAGAGACTAGACTAGGTGGCAGTTTACTCCCGTAATTGTTGGTGTGTGTCCAAATCAATCTAGAACACCACTATGGCTCATTAGTTACTCATTTATTCTATATATATTGTAAATTATTCAATCTTGGAGTGTGGAAATGGTTAATGAGAATTCTTTCCATTCTTTCTCTCCTTCTTCTTCTTTTTCCAATTATCTCTGCAAATGTGTGTATCATTGTTTAGCTAGATCTATTCTGTGCAGGTCAACACATTTACAAACTCGTGAACAAGAGTTCATGAATTTTTCTGACCTGAGGAGTCTAATGCAGGAGCATGAGCTCAAAGACCAAAATCGTCATTGGATTTGAAGTCAAAGTCAAGTTTACCAAACAGAGTTGGTTCTCTTAATTGTTTTTTTATTATTATTAAATTTAGGAGTCAAATCGAATAATACAACAAAGATTTTGAATCCTTCCTTGTAACAGAGAGAGAAGTTGTTTTGATTTTTAGGTTAGATTGTAGTATCTAGGGTTGAATAAGGTGCTCGATCGAATTTTAGTGGATCCGAGAAACCAAATTTGTTTGTATTTAAGCCCATCAAGGCTATTGCATTCAGGGGGGATCAATTGGAATTGGAATAAGGATGAAATTGACAAATTTCTAATTGTCAAATAAAGGGATTAAAAGGTCGGACTGAAGTTCTTCATCCCCAAAGTTCATTGTGTGTATAAGATCAATTGATTGTTTCATGAATCATATATAATTCTGCAAAATTTCCATCAAATTCGTCGAGAACAAGATTGTAACTGCATTATGAGATTTCAATCTGAAATATAAGCTTTGTTTCAATTAGAATTTATTTGTTTAGTACAGTAAAACCAAGAGTAATTATATATTTGAAATCGTGTGGTTTAAGAATCGATCTAGGGATAAGATCAACGATCCTAATCCATTTCGAAGAAGGTATATGCACACGGGTTAACGTCGTGACTTGTAACCTTAATTCAAATCCAATACAGTTTTGTTTTAAGTTTGAAATCCGATTTGGAATCGGATGGCTTGTATTCATTGCAGAGGTTATAAAGCACGATGGTGGACCTTACCTTTGTCTGACATGCAATCTTATGAAATACATTCGTCGTTTGTTCAAAATACTATTGGGTTAAAAACTTTAATATTACATGGGAATAGTAAAACCAATCTCCACCGTAGATCTATAGATCTAACGACTGTTGTAGGTCTGTGGGTTGATTTTATAAGTTTTAATGACATTCTCTGCATGACAAATGGAACCCTCCTTGTTTTGTTTGAGAATGATGGTTTGAACTCTACAATTGGACCTAACCACTTTCTTCAATCAAGATGCATGAACAACTGGTTGGAACTTAGAATGGTTGGATAGTGCCACTTTGTAAGTCACTAAGCTTATATGTTTGAGAATAATATAGGGTCTACAAAAGTTAGGGGTGAACTTTTGGTGGCTCTTTTAGAGTGATGTTTGCTTATAGGGTTGGAGACAAGAACACTCAATCCCCTTCTTCAAAGTGGTGTTTGGATTTATATTGATTGGATCGTTTCTTTATCAATAGTTTTTGGCCAACACCAAATTATCCTTGAGGGTACAAATAATGTTAGCATGGGCTATTAGAGGTTTTTTCTATCTTTCGAACCTTAGAGAGCTTGGTAAGTATGATATTGTTGATAAGCGCTATTGTCCATAAACTACTTCAAAGGGGGTCATTTTAGTAGCATCAGGATAAGTGGTATTTTACCACCATTCAAATAGGGGTAACCATTGGACCCATTGGGCTTGCTAGTATGAGGGGAAAAAATGTAAATAAACTTCCAAACACTTGTTGAATACTTCCATTTGTTCATATGTTTGTGGGTGATATCCTATTCCGAGATTCAAATGGGTACCTTGAAGTTGAAACAACTCTTGTTAGAAATTGCTAGTGAAGGTGGAATCATGATCAATCATAATTGATATAGGCATCTTGTGGAGTTTAAAAATATTGTCCATGAATACTTGTGCTACCATGGAGGCCTTGAATGGGTGTTGAAAGGCACATGAGTGAGAATATTTAGAAAGATGATCAACAACTACCATGATCATTGATTTGTTTCTTGATTTCAGTAACCCCATAATGAAATGCATAGAAATATCATTCCACACGATGGCTAGAATGCATAAAAGTTGTAATGGTCCCAAGGGATTTACTATTTCCCCCTTGTGCTATTTTCAATTGTCACATTCAATCACAAAGGTGCATATGTCCTTCTTCATGCCTTCCCAAAATAATGAATGATTAATCCATTTATTTGTTTTTTGAAATCTGGAATGATCCTCTATGGGAGAGGGGTGTAATTTAGGTAACACTTTGGAATTAAGTGCTAAATCATAGAATGAAAAAGCATGCCCTTTATAGTGGATCTCATTGTTCTACCAAGTGTATACTAGATGTGCATGTGGGTCACCTTTGTTGATGATTACAGTTGTTTGAGACATCCTCCAGGACACAGACCTGAGAGAGAGCCCTTGAGATGGGTGTGTGGTTTCTATCCGAGACATAGTTGAAACGTTGTGATGGCCTCCTCCTTACAGAGAGTTGAGAAGAACTCTAGATGATTCTCTTGTGTAATGCAGTGAGAAAGGAGATTTGTTGAGTTGGACGTGACTGTGGCTGAGCACAAGGTGAATGTGTGAATTCCCATGAATTGGGTGTATCGTTATGAGAAAGAGATGAAAACGATATATTAGCCTCCTCTGAGCAGAGAGTTGAGATGATGAACTCCAGATGAATCTCCTGTGTAATGCAGTGGGAAAGAAGATATGTTGAGTTGGACATGCTCGTGGATGAGCACAGGTGAACGTGATCCTAGTGGCTGAGCACTAGTGAGTGTATTTCTCCTGTGAGACGTAGTGAGATAGAGATATGGACATCCCTATGGATGTGCCCCTAGTGGATGAGCACTAGTGGGTGTATGAGATCCATTTTTATATTGTTCAAGAGTCATACCTACCTGTAACCCTAATTGTAATGTAAAGGGTACAGGTCGGCCCCACCTTAATGTAATTGATAATTAATGTAAAAGATAATTAATTTGGTTATTATTAATTATATTGTGAACTAGAGAGGTCAGCCTTGTTGTGCCAATAGACACTTTTGTTGACAAGTCAAGTCTAATATAAGTAAAAGTAAATTCCCCATTGAGGAATCACATATTTTGTGTGAGTTTGGAAATTTCAGCAAGTACATCTTCTTGGGAAAAGTGTGCACCTCTCTTGGGTGCTAGTCTTCTAGGGTTTGCAAGCACCCTTTTGTGTGCTAGGTTTTCTTTGTGGTGGAGGTATTTCTTTTGAAGAATATACCAAAGGATTGGCTGGGTTTTCTTCCCTTGTTGAGAAGGGTTTCCCAAGATACTTATTGTGTACTTGTGCATGGTGTTTCTTCTTGTGATCTTGGTTGCTGCAACATAATTGTTTATGGTTTAAGTAAAATGATAAAATGGAATGAACTTCATGCTTAAACCTTGCCAATTGAAAAATCAACATGGTATCAGAGCATAGGTCTTGAAGAACCCATTGCATAAACAAATTTAAGCCTTCCTCTCTCTCCTACAGAAACTGTACGACCCTCCCAGGGTTTCCAGAAATTCCGTACGACCGACCCTTCTAGGAAGTTTCAACACTTGGCACTTGGACGTTGGGGATAAAAAGAGCATATGTGTGTACATCCTCCTTCAGCGCACCTCCAACAAGTCTCAGACTGCAATTCCGAGCATTTTGACTTTTTGGCCCTAGGGTTTCGCTAATTTCTGCAGATATTTCAGAATTGGGTTTCTACAACTCTTTGAAGGAGCTTTTCAGCTCACCAGTGCTATCCTATCCTTCAAAGGCTTATTGTTGGCAGTCATAAGTCCAACAAAACCTAAAAGTGCTAGCCTAGCCTAGCCGTTAGGTTTTCTAGCCTAGTTGACAAGGGTTTGTGAAGAATTCAAAATTAAAATGAGCAAAATCATGACGGGAGACAAGCTTGGTGATTCAAGCAAACTCAGTTCCAGGAAGACAAGACCTCAAGGAGATGAAGACATTAACATCTCAACACTCTCAGGTATGGTCCCTACCAATGATAATACTTGGTTAATTGACAATGGTGCCTCCAAGCACATGAAACATAGTTACCAACTTAACGAGAACTCTACGGAGTTCTCGTTTTTTGGGGGGTCAAGTTTTTTACTTCGTTTTTAAAAATGGTGCTACCGGTAGCACCCCCCTCCATTTTTAGGTGGTTTTTTGATATTTTAAATTTTCTGATACATAAGGTTTCCACTTTGTTTTTTTAAATGGTTGTTTTTTGATTTATTTTCAAATTGTTCAATTTTTTTTTCTTTTTTCTCAACGATGTTTTTTCATCTATTTTTCGAACTTTTCTATTTTATTTTTATTTTTTATTTTTGTTCAATCGTGTTTTTAATCATATTTCCATGCTTCATCCAATGTTAAAAATGTTGTACACCATTTTTTTCTTTCTGAAATTAAGATTTTTCATATAATTATCTCTCCGTAATTAAGTTATGGTTCCATACATTTTAAATATAGTGGAAAATATCATTTTTAACACACTTTTTTTACCTTACTTCAATGCGTAAGAAATAATTGTTGTTAAATAACAATATTTTTAAATATTTAGCAAAAAAATATAATTCATTTTTTTTGGATCAATTAAAAACTAAAATAAATAAGAAAACTAAATTAAAATTTATATCAAAAAAATTATATTAAATAGTGAAATTCATTTTAGTTAAATATTTTTAAAATTTATATCAAAAATATTATAATCAATCATAAATTTAAAAAATATTTAACTAAAATGAATTTCACTATTTAATATAGTGAAGTCGATTATAAAATAAAATATTTAATATATTAGTTTATGAGATTTTAGGAAGAGAGAACCGATGTTCAAACCCGTACCTATTAAAGAAGTAAAACTTGGAAAACCCTATAAGCTAAACTTTGAGATTCTTTAGGATAAAAATAATTAATTTACAGGGTTATTTATTCTTTTGCTAAAAAAAAAATGGGTGAGAGTTAGATTCAATGAATTAATTTTTTTTGTTGGGTAAATTGGTACCATAAATGCATGCAACATATTGTCGACATTCAATACCTAACATTCTAGAAGTTGTCTTCGAACAAAAGGTGGAGTAATTATGGAGGACTTTGTTATTCTCCCTTCATAAAGAAAATGTTTAACAGATGTAATCCTATTTTTCTTTGAAAAGATTGTTGTTTGAACAAAAATAGTTTCAGGTTATGTGTTTATTATGAAGGACTTGTTATTCTGCGTTCATAAAGAAAAAATTCAATGGACGTAATCCTAATTTTGTTTGAAATTGATTATTGGCTGAACGAAAATCGTTATTAGTTATGTGTTTATTCATAAAAAATTCAAGGGATGTGGTCCTAAGTCTGATTGAAATGATTATTGGTGAACCAAAACTGTTCTCGGTTACGTATTAGACTCGTCAATATTATGTAGAGCGATTACCAAACTCCTTGTACAGATTGACTTGGGCAAGGCCCGCAGGGCGAAGGGGAGGGGGGGGCGTTTGGGGCGATGTCGGACATCACCTCAGATGTTAATGTTGCAGGGTAACCATGCGACCTTACATATCAGCGAATAGAACAACTCAATCAATAACATTGCAGAGTAACCATGTGACCTTACATATCCAAGGGATGCAAGAATTAAGAAGATAAGGATTAGTTTAAAAAGAGTAGAAATTAGATGTTGAATTCAACGCCCGTGTAATGATCAAGGGGGATCAAGGAAATTTATGATATGGTAGAAGGAATTCCTCAAGATTACCTTAGGGGACTGAAATAAGCACTAACATTCTATAGCTCCGATTGAGAAAGAATTGGTGTCCATAAGGATTCATTAATGAAGATTTTAGGTTAAGGATAGTTATTTCATCACAACATTCTCATGAAAACCAACGCAGCGCATGTAAATATATTCACTAGTCTCCCTTTAATTTTTATTTTGTTTTTCGAACCCAACCTGACGTCTGGAATTCAAGGATGGAACAACTCAAGGAGACTCAGTGATCAAGGTGAAGCAGCCGTCAAAGGCAGTAACCATTCTAAGTCAAGCAATTATAAAGCAAGGAATGTTGGGGCAAGATTCAACTCCTTAAACAAAAGTCGTGCAAGGAGAGAGCCCCACGATACACACCAGTCAGCGATAAGAGTAACATAAGAGTGTTGTGCAGAAGGCCACGTATTCAAATTGCAACAGGAGATCCGTAAGAGTTTTGTAATGAATAGTAAAATATTACCACCATTCTCGGATACCAAATCGAAGGACAATCTCAAGGCGACCTAAGAAATTATCCTTCCCATGACCCAATGATTCGTCAATACGGATCTCAATGATAATCGGTTAAGTAGTTGGGTGAAAGGCTTAAATTTTCTGCGCACAAAAATCTCAAGAAGGAAAATCGGTGCGCAGAGCAACAGATTAGAGAGTCTATGTCCTGTCAATTCGCATAGGCATTCTAGAACGATTGTTGAACTCCTCGTACAGATTGACTTTAACAACTCTAAATTGCATCTGAAATCCTTATACACAACATATGAATCCATGAGACCTGAGCCAGGAAAGCGGGGGTTGAGGCAATGCCCAACATCGACCCAGCCCCCACAGACCTAGCCCATGTCTCATTGATATTATAACTATGTTATAATATAACATTGTTATATTATAACTATGTTATAATATAACATTGTTATATTATAACAATGTTATAATATAACAATATAACAATGTTACATTGTTATGATGTAACAATATTATAACATCGTTATATTATAACATTGTTATGATATAACAATGTTATGATTGTTATATTATAACATATAACAATCTTATATTATTAACATATTATAAAAAAAAAACATTTAAATAAATTTGTAGCTTAGGTAATATTGGCGTTTTTGTTAATTTTTTATTTTATTTTAGATGTTTTCTTTTTAAACATTTTATTGAATTTTGATTATTTTTCAGTTTTTTTTTTTCTAATTTTTTTTTTCTTTTTTTAAGTTTGAAGGGATTTTTTGCTCTTCTTTTTAAGAAAAAAAACTTAATTTTAAAGTTTTTAAATTTCTTTCTAGTTTTTCTTTGCTTTTCACAATTTTGTTAGCTCATAAAACTTCTTAGCGCATATGTTTTGAATATGGTCAATATAACAGTGATTTTAAAAAATTATTTATGTTTCATTCAATGTAATTTGTATTTATGTTTTATTATTAAAAGTAAAAAATTATTAAAAAATGACATTGAATTTTTAAAGTATATTGTGATATTTTCATGGCATTATGTATTACCTTGTGCTTTGCATGATGATAATAACATTTAAAAATTAAACATTTAAGGATTTCTTTTATGATTTTGTTTACAGTAATGATGAGTTCTTTTACCACATTCTAAAAATGTGTCATTTTCATACCCCAATTTTAGAATGGGCGCTATCGGTAGTAGTACTTTTCAATTTGATGGTTGATTTCGAGGTTTTGGTTTTAATGGTACCAAGTGATAAAATACGATTTCAAATGATCTCAAGATTTAACGTTTTGAAAAGAAAATAAAAATTCAAAAACATCTTATTTGTTTTTAGGTGCTGATTTTAAGGTTTTTCTAAGCCACTGTCTAAGTTTTGAAGCCCATGTTTGAAAAATGTTGTAATTTTGACCCTGTTTTAAAAACTGGTGCTACCGGTAACACCACTTTTTGATTTGGGGGTTGATTTTGATATTTTTTATGCAAAAATATGGGTTTTTTGGGCCAGAGTTCTCGTTTTGAGGTTACAGTTCTCATTAAGTTGGTAACTATGTTATGACCGGTCTTAGAGATCACCTAACAAATTTTGTTGAGAAAGAGACACATCTACATGTTGTCCTTGGAGATGATGCCAGATATAATGTGAGAAGGGTTGGAACTTCTACCTTCCAACTAGATTCAGATGTGCAACTTCAATTAAAAGAAGTACTATATGTACCTGGAATGAAGAGGAACCTTGTCTCCATTTCTGCCTTGGAAGACAAAGGATACAAGGTTATTTTCTCAGAAGGAAGAGTTCTTGCATGGCACAAAGACTCTCATATAAATTTTGCCAAGGTAATTGGTGTCTGAGAGAACAACTTGCACAGATTAACCATCAAACCAGTTCAGGCCTTGCAACATGGCACTATTAGCTTGAGTGAGCTATGACATAGAAGACTTGCTCACATTCATTATATAACTCTCCCAACTCTAGGGAAAATGGCAACATGTCTACCATAGATACAGATTCAACATAAAGGTGTTTGCAAAGGTTGTGCTCTTGGAAACAATGTTAAAGAATCATTCTCAAGCAGTGACAATAGATCCAAAGAAATCTTGGACTTGATACATTCAGATGTGTGTGGACCAATGACTATTGCATCTCTGAATGGGTACTTATACTATGTACTCTTCACAGATGATCACTCTCGAAAAACCTGGATTTACTTTCTGAAGAACAAGGATGGAGTCCTTGCAAAATTTCAAGAATTCAAAGCTCAGGTTGAGAACCAGATCGGAAGAAAAATCAAAGTATTAAGATCATATATGGAGGAGAATACACCTCCAAAGATTTCAACAGTTTTTTTTTTGAAGCAGGGATCAAGAGAGAGTTCACAGTTCCTTACAACCCTCAACAAAATGGGGTTGCAGAAAGGAAAAACAGAACTATCATTGAGGCAACCAAAGCAATGATACATGATCAGAGTCTACCTATGACTCTATGGGTAGAAGCATGTATGACAACAATGTATGTTCAAAACAGAAGTCCTCATCAGATCTTGAAGAACATTACTCCAGAAGAAGCCTTCACTGGAGTGAAGCCTGAGATTGGACACTTCAAAATATTTGGGTGTCCAGTATATTTTCATGTACCTAAAGAGAAGAGATCCAAGTTAGAACCTCCAGGGAAAAATGACACATTTGTAGGATACAGTGAATCCTCCAAGGCATATTGAATCTACATTCTTGGTCAAAGACAAATTGAAATAAGCAGAGATGTTACTTTTGAAGAAGAAGTAGCCTTCCAAATATCTAGAGAAGCTCAGATGGAAATTTATAGTGAGATAATGCATTCTTCCCCTTCAATAGTTCAGAGGGAGACATACATCATTCCGGTTGATCTAGTTGCTCCAGTTGATCCAGTTGATGCAGTTGCTCCAAGTGATATGCCCAAAGATATTATAGTTGGACATAAAAGGCATGCTTGGGCCCGACAAACTCTACAAGAAGCAGAGGGACATAAATCCCCTCAAGGAACAACCAGAGAGAG